>JAKFHT010000764.1:0-17500 GCA_023783455.1 Erythrocebus patas | reverse complement strand
CCCCATCGCCGGGGTGGGACACCCCGCGATCGGACCCCGGCAGCCGCCCGGCCTCGAACCCACGGCTGCGGGGACCCCATCGCCGGGGCGGGGCCACGCCCCGGCGGTCGGGGACCCCGCAGCCGCCCGGCCTCGAACCCACGGCTGCCGGGGACCCCATCGCCGGGGTGGGACACCCCGCGATCGGACCCCGCAGCCGCCCCAGCCCACCCTCGGCTGCCGGGGACCCCATCGCCGGGGTGGGACACCCCGCGATCGGACCCCGCAGCCGCCCGCCTCGAACCCACGGCTGCGGGGACCCCATCGCCGGGGTGGGACACCGCGATCGGACCCCGCAGCCGCCCGGCCTCGAACCCACGGCTGCCGGGGACCCCATCGCCGGGGCGGGGCCACGCCCCGGCGGTCGGGGACCCCGCAGCCGCCCGCCTCGAACCCACGGCTGCCGGGGACCCCATCGCCGGGGTGGGACACCCCGCGATCGGCCTCCCAGCAGCCGCCCCAGCCCACCCCTCGGCTGCCGGGGACCCCATCGCCGGGGTGGGACACCCCGCGATCGGCCTCCCAGCAGCCGCCCCCACACGCCCCCCTGGCTGCTGGGGGCCATGATGGACTCACATCCTGTTTCCCATATTGAGTTGTGAGTTATATTATCCCCTCTGCAAATTATGATCTCTTTCACAGACAGGTGTATACCCTCAATGTGTCCACCCTCACCAGGTGTATCAGGTGTCATATCATCCTCTTCCTCCCTGAATATTAAGAACACTATCCCAGGAGAGTTACTGCTCCCTGTGACATTGGGTATCATATCATCCTCTCCCACGAGGGAATTCCTAGCCATATCACAGGGGCGTGTACACCTTCTGTGATATTGAAAATAATATCATCTCCTCGTGGATGTCAGGAACAAGTCTATTAATTATTAATATTAATAAATGTTATAAAATTATTAATAGTTATCGATATTAATGATCACAGTAAACTTAGTAAAAATTAATACTGGTTTAAAATATTAACGATTTGTCATAATAATTAATAATAATATGACTATTAATAATTAAATAATGATATCAGCAATTAATGTTCCTTAAATCAATACACAGGGATGCTTGTAATGAAGTAATTATTATTATTAGAGACTAATAATATTGTTCAATGACATTAATATTAATAATTAATTTGAGGCGTGCATAATCATGTGTTTCAAAGAATTTTCCATAATTAATACTTGTATCCAATTAATTATTAGTATCATTGATAATTATTAAAATCGATCATTGATGATTAATAACCATACTATTACTCCTAATACCACAGGGAGTGTACACTTACCTGTGAGATTGTTCCTGATATCCAGGGACGGAGAGCAAGACTTTAGTTTTAATATCGCAGTAGGTGTACACTCACCCCGTGACACTGATCCTAATATCCAGGGGTGTAGAGTATGACATGACTCCCAACATAGCAATGAATGGACAGCCACCCGGTAATATTGCTCCTAATATTCCCGGAAGAAGTCTAGGCTATTCCTCCCAATATTGCAGGAGTGTACAGCTCTTCTGTAATATGTTTCCAGGAACCGGAGGGGAAGAGGATGATAATAATTCACAGTCTGTGTTCACCGCCCAGTGATATTGTTATGAATATCGTGGAAGGAGAGGGTGTTATGACACTCCGTACATCAGGAAGGAACACGCAAGCTGGGATATTGTTCCTAATATCCATGGAAGGAGAGGTTGATATTACACCCAACATGGCAGAGGGTGTACATCCACCCTGGAACATTCTACTTAATATTCCAAGGCCGACAGCTTCATATTACTCCCAGTATGGCAGACACAGTAGTACAACCTGTGATATTCTTCCAGATAGGGGGGGCCACGCCCCGGCGGTCGGGGACCCCGGCAGCCGCCCGCCTCGAACCCACGGCTGCCGGGGACCCCATCGCCGGGGTGGGACACCGCGATCGGACCCCGCAGCCGCCCGGCCTCGAACCCACGGCTGCCGGGGACCCCATCGCCGGGGCGGGGCCACGCCCCGGCGGTCGGGGACCCCGCAGCCGCCCCAGCCCACCCCTCGGCTGCCGGGGACCCCATCGCCGGGGTGGGACACCCCGCGATCGGCCTCCCAGCAGCCGCCCGCCTCGAACCCACGGCTGCGGGGACCCCATCGCCGGGGTGGGACACCCCGCGATCGGCCTCCCAGCAGCCGCCCCAGCCCACCCCACGGCTGCTGGGGCCATGATGGACTCACATCCTGTTTCCCATATTGAGTTGTGAGTTATATTATCCCTCTGCAAATTAAGATCTCTTTCACAGACAGGTGTATACCCTCAATGTGTCCACCCTCACCAGGTGTATCAGGTGTCATATCATCGTCTTCCTCCCTGAATATTAAGAACACTATCCCAGGGGAGTTTCTACTCCCTGCCATATAGGGTATCATATCATCCTCTCCCACGAGGGAATTCCTAGCCATATCACAGGGGGGCGTGTACACCTTCTGTGATATTGACAGAAATATCATCTTCTCTCTCGTGGATGTCAGGAACAAGTCTATTAATTAGTAATATTAATAAATCTAATAAAAATTATTAGTAATTATCGATATTAATGAACACAATAAACTTTGGAAAAATTAATACTGGTTTCAAATATCAACGATTTGTAAGAATAATTAATAATAATATGATCATTAATGATTAAATATTGATATCAGCAATTAATGTTCTTTAAATCAATACACAGGGATGCTTGTAATGAAGTAATTATTATTATTAGAGACTAATAATATTGTTCAATGACATTAATATTAATAATTAATTTCAGGCGTGCATAATCATGTATTTAAAAGAAATATCCATCATTAATAATGGTATCCAAATAATTATTAGTGTCATTGATAGTTATTAAAATCGTGGAAGGGAGAGGTTGATATTACACCCAACATGGCAGAGGTGTACATCCACCCTGAAACATTCTACTTAATATTCCAAGGACGACAGAGTGATATTACTCCCGTTTGGCAGACATAGAAGTACAACAGGTGATATTCTTCCAGATATCAGGAAGGAAGAGGATGCTACTAATCCCTACATGGTAACAGGTGAACATAAATTCTGTGATATCTGTGAGGCACCCCAGCAATCTCACCACCCACCACCACTGCCCTCGCCCCACTGCTAGGGTGCCCATCGCCGGGAGGTGAGCCACGCCCGCGATCGGACCCCGGCAGCCGCCCCAGCCCACCCTCGGCTGCCGGGGACCCCATCGCCGGGGTGGGACACCCCGCGATCGGACCCCGCAGCCGCCCGCCTCGAACCCACGGCTGCCGGGGACCCCATCGCCGGGGTGGGACACCAGCGATCGGACCCCGGCAGCCGCCCGGCCTCGAACCCACGGCTGCCGGGGACCCCATCGCCGGGGTGGGACACCGCGATCGGCCCCGGCAGCCGCCCCAGCCCACCCTCGGCTGCCGGGGACCCCATCGCCGGGGTGGGACACCGCGATCGGACCCCGCAGCCGCCCCAGCCCACCCTCGGCTGCGGGGACCCCATCGCGGGGTGGGACACCGCGATCGGACCCCGGCAGCCGCCCCAGCCCACCCCACGGCTGCCGGGGACCCCATCGCCGGGGTGGGACACCGCGATCGGACCCCGCAGCCGCCCGCCTCGAACCCACGGCTGCGGGGACCCCATCGCGGGGTGGGACACCCCGCGATCGACCCCGCAGCCGCCCGGCCTCGAACCCACGGCTGCCGGGGACCCCATCGCCGGGGTGGGACACCGCGATCGGCCCCGGCAGCCGCCCGCCTCGAACCCACGGCTGCGGGGACCCCATCGCGGGGTGGGACACCGCGATCGGACCCCGGCAGCCGCCCCAGCCCACCCCACGGCTGCCGGGGACCCCATCGCCGGGGTGGGACACCGCGATCGGACCCCGCAGCCGCCCCAGCCCACCCTCGGCTGCGGGGACCCCATCGCCGGGGTGGGACACCCCGCGATCGACCCCGCAGCCGCCCCAGCCCACCCCACGGCTGCGGGGACCCCATCGCGGGGTGGGACACCAGCGATCGGACCCCGGCAGCCGCCCGCCTCGAACCCACGGCTGCGGGGACCCCATCGCGGGGTGGGACACCCCGCGATCGACCCCGCAGCCGCCCCAGCCCACCCTCGGCTGCGGGGACCCCATCGCGGGGTGGGACACCGCGATCGGACCCCGCAGCCGCCCGCCTCGAACCCACGGCTGCGGGGACCCCATCGCGGGGTGGGACACCCCGCGATCGACCCCGGCAGCCGCCCCAGCCCACCCTCGGCTGCCGGGGACCCCGCAGCCGCCCCAGCCCACCCTCGGCTGCGGGGACCCCATCGCCGGGGCGGGGCCACGCCCGCGATCGGACCCCGGCAGCCGCCCCAGCCCACCCCACGGCTGCGGGGACCCCATCGCCGGGGTGGGACACCCCGCGATCGGCCCCGCAGCCGCCCCAGCCCACCCCACGGCTGCGGGGACCCCATCGCCGGGGTGGGACACCCCGCGATCGGACCCCGGCAGCCGCCCCAGCCCACCCTCGGCTGCCGGGGACCCCATCGCGGGGTGGGACACCGCGATCGGACCCCGGCAGCCGCCCCAGCCACCCTCGGCTGCCGGGGACCCCATCGCGGGGTGGGACACCGCGATCGCCCCGGCAGCCGCCCCAGCCCACCCCACGGCTGCGGGGACCCCATCGCCGGGGTGGGACACCCCGCGATCGCCCCGGCAGCCGCCCCAGCCCACCCCACGGCTGCCGGGGACCCCATCGCCGGGGTGGGACACCCCGATCGGACCCCGGCAGCCGCCCCAGCCCACCCTCGGCTGCGGGGACCCATCGCGGGGTGGGACACCCCGCGATCGGCCCCGGCAGCCGCCCCAGCCCACCCCACGGCTGCCGGGGACCCATCGCCGGGGTGGGACACCCCGCGATCGGCCCCGCAGCCGCCCCAGCCCACCCCACGGCTGCGGGGACCCATCGCCGGGGTGGGACACCCCGCGATCGGACCCCGGCAGCCGCCCCAGCCCACCTCGGCTGCCGGGGACCCATCGCCGGGGTGGGACACCCCGCGATCGGACCCCGCAGCCGCCCCAGCCCACCCTCGGCTGCGGGGACCCATCGCCGGGGTGGGACACCCCGCGATCGGACCCCGCAGCCGCCCCAGCCCACCCCACGGCTGCCGGGGACCCCATCGCCGGGGTGGGACACCCCGCGATCGACCCCGCAGCCGCCCCAGCCCACCCTCGGCTGCGGGGACCCATCGCGGGGTGGGACACCGCGATCGACCCCGGCAGCCGCCCCAGCCCACCCTCGGCTGCCGGGGACCATCGCCGGGGTGGGACACCCCGCGATCGGACCCCGCAGCCGCCCCAGCCCACCCTCGGCTGCGGGGACCCATCGCCGGGGTGGGACACCCCGCGATCGGACCCCGGCAGCCGCCCCAGCCCACCCTCGGCTGCGGGGACCCATCGCCGGGGTGGGACACCGCGATCGACCCCGGCAGCCGCCCCAGCCACCCTCGGCTGCGGGGACCCATCGCGGGGTGGGACACCGCGATCGCCCCCGCAGCCGCCCCAGCCCACCCCACGGCTGCCGGGGACCCCATCGCCGGGGTGGGACACCCCGCGATCGACCCCGCAGCCGCCCCAGCCCACCTCGGCTGCCGGGGACCCATCGCCGGGGTGGGACACCCCGCGATCGACCCCGGCAGCCGCCCGCCTCGAACCCACGGCTGCCGGGGACCCATCGCCGGGGTGGGACACCCCGCGATCGGACCCCGGCAGCCGCCCCAGCCACCCTCGGCTGCGGGGACCCATCGCCGGGGTGGGACACCCCGCGATCGGACCCCGGCAGCCGCCCCAGCCCACCCCACGGCTGCCGGGGACCATCGCCGGGGTGGGACACCCCGCGATCGGCCCCGGCAGCCGCCCCAGCCCACCCCACGGCTGCCGGGGACCCATCGCGGGGTGGGACACCGCGATCGGACCCCGCAGCCGCCCCAGCCCACCCTCGGCTGCCGGGGACCCCATCGCCGGGGTGGGACACCCCGCGATCGGACCCCGGCAGCCGCCCCCGGCCTCGAACCCACGGCTGCCGGGGGACCCGGTGGACTCACAGTCGGTTTCCAATCTTGTGAGTCATATCATATCCCTTTCTGCAAATTATGATCTCTTTCAGCGACAGGTGTATTCCCTCCATGTGTGCACCCTCAGAGGGTGTATGGGGTGTCATATCATCGTCTTCCTCCCTGAATATTAAGAACACTATCCCAGGGGAGTTTCTACTCCCTGCCATATAGGGTATCATATCATCCTCTCCCACGAGGGAATTCCTAGCCATATCACAGGGGGGCGTGTACACCTTCTGTGATATTGACAGAAATATCATCTTCTCTCTCGTGGATGTCAGGAACAAGTCTATTAATTAGTAATATTAATAAATCTAATAAAAATTATTATTAGAGACTAATAATATTGTTCAATGACATTAATATTAATAATTAATTTCAGGCGTGCATAATCATGTATTTAAAAGAAATATCCATCATTAATAATGGTATCCAAATAATTATTAGTGTCATTGATAGTTATTAAAATCGATCATTGATGTTTAATAACCATATTATTACTCCTAATACCACAGGGAGTGTACACCTACCTGTGATAGTTTTCCTGATATCCAGGGACGGAGAGCAAGATTTTAATTTTCATATCGCAGTAGGTGTACACTCACCCCGAGACACTGATCCTAATATCCAGGGGTGTAGAGTATGACATGACTCCCAACATAGCAATGAATAGACAGCCACCCGGTAATATTGCTCCTAATATTCCCAGAAGAAGTCTAGGCTATTCATCCCAGTATTGCAGGGAGTGTACAGTTTTTCTCTGATATTGTTTGCGGTACCGGAGAAGAGGATGATAATAATTCACAGTCTGTGTTCACCGCCCAGTGATATTGTTATGAATATCGTGGAAGGGAGAGGTTGATATTACACCCAACATGGCAGAGGGTGTACATCCACCCTGAAACATTCTACTTAATATTCCAAGGACGACAGAGTGATATTACTCCCGTTTGGCAGACATAGAAGTACAACAGGTGATATTCTTCCAGATATCAGGAAGGAACACGCAAGCTGGGATATTGTTCCTAATATCCATGGAAGGAGAGGTTGATATTACACCCAACATGGCAGAGGGTGTACATCCACCCTGAAACATTCTACTTAATATTCCAAGGACGACAGAGTGATATTACTCCCGTTTGGCAGACATAGAAGTACAACAGGTGATATTCTTCCAGATATCAGGAAGGGAAGAGGATGCTACTAATCCCTACATGGTAACAGGTGAACACCAATTCTGTGATATCTGTGAGGCACCCCCAGCAATCTCACCACCCACCACCACTGCCCCTCGCCCCCACTGCTAGGGTGCCCATCGCCGGGAGGTGAGCCACGCCCCCGCGATCGGACCCCAAGCAGCCGCCCCAGCCCACCCTCGGCTGCGGGGACCCATCGCCGGGGTGGGACACCCCGCGATCGGACCCCGGCAGCCGCCCCAGCCCACCCTCGGCTGCCGGGGACCCATCGCCGGGGTGGGACACCCCGCGATCGACCCCGCAGCCGCCCGCCTCGAACCCACGGCTGCGGGGACCCCATCGCCGGTGGGACACCCCGCGATCGACCCCGCAGCCGCCCCAGCCCACCCCACGGCTGCCGGGGACCCCATCGCCGGGGTGGGACACCCCGCGATCGGACCCCGGCAGCCGCCCCGGCTCGAACCCACGGCTGCCGGGGACCATCGCCGGGGTGGGACACCCCGCGATCGACCCCGGCAGCCGCCCCAGCCCACCCCACGGCTGCCGGGGACCCCATCGCCGGGGTGGGACACCCCGCGATCGACCCCGCAGCCGCCCGCCTCGAACCCACGGCTGCGGGGACCCCATCGCCGGGGTGGGACACCCCGCGATCGACCCCGCAGCCGCCCCAGCCCACCCTCGGCTGCCGGGGACCCCATCGCGGGGTGGGACACCCCGCGATCGACCCCGCAGCCGCCCCAGCCCACCCCACGGCTGCCGGGGACCCCATCGCCGGGGTGGGACACCCCGCGATCGACCCCGCAGCCGCCCCAGCCCACCCCACGGCTGCCGGGGACCCCATCGCCGGGGTGGGACACCCCGCGATCGACCCCGCAGCCGCCCCAGCCCACCCTCGGCTGCCGGGGACCCATCGCCGGGAGGTGAGCCACGCCCGCGATCGGACCCCGGCAGCCGCCCCAGCCCACCCTCGGCTGCCGGGGACCCCATCGCCGGGGCGGGCCACGCCCCGATGCTTGTAATGAAGTAATTATTATTATTAGAGACTAATAATATTGTTCAATGACATTAATATTAATAATTAATTTCAGGCGTGCATAATCATGTATTTAAAAGAAATATCCATCATTAATAATGGTATCCAAATAATTATTAGTGTCATTGATAGTTATTAAAATCGATCATTGATGTTTAATAACCATATTATTACTCCTAATACCACAGGGAGTGTACACCTACCTGTGATAGTTTTCCTGATATCCAGGGACGGAGAGCAAGATTTTAATTTTCATATCGCAGTAGGTGTACACTCACCCCGAGACACTGATCCTAATATCCAGGGGTGTAGAGTATGACATGACTCCCAACATAGCAATGAATAGACAGCCACCCGGTAATATTGCTCCTAATATTCCCAGAAGAAGTCTAGGCTATTCATCCCAGTATTGCAGGGAGTGTACAGTTTTTCTCTGATATTGTTTGCGGTACCCGGAGGGGAAGAGGATGATAATAATTCACAGTCTGTGTTCACCCGCCCAGTGATATTGTTATGAATATCGTGGAAGGGAGAGGGTGTTATGACACTCCGTACATCAGGAAGGGAACACGCAAGCTGGGATATTGTTCCTAATATCCATGGAAGGGAGAGGTTGATATTACACCCAACATGGCAGAGGGTGTACATCCACCCTGAAACATTCTACTTAATATTCCAAGGACGACAGAGTGATATTACTCCCGTTTGGCAGACATAGAAGTACAACAGGTGATATTCTTCCAGATATCAGGAAGGGAAGAGGATGCTACTAATCCCTACATGGTAACAGGTGAACACCAATTCTGTGATATCTGTGAGGCACCCCCAGCAATCTCACCACCCACCACCACTGCCCCTCGCCCCCACTGCTAGGGTGCCCATCGCCGGGAGGTGAGCCACGCCCCCGCGATCGGACCCCAAGCAGCCGACCCCGGCCTCGAACCCACGGCTGCCGGGGGGACCCCATCGCCGGGGCGGGGCCACGCCCCCGCGATCGGGACCCTGGCAGCCGCCCGCCTCGAACCCACGGCTGCCGGGGACCCATCGCCGGGGCGGGGCCACGCCCCGGCGGTCGGGACCCCGGCAGCCGCCCCACCCGTCCCCACTGAATTCTGTTTTTCATCTGTTCACCTAGTTTTTAGAAAATTATAGTGAAATACAACTTGGAACTTACCACAGCTTAATACGAGGGTCACTATTAGCTACACAACAGATTTGATGTTTTAAAGTTTGCAACATTTTTTATTGCTCTTTCATTTACACACTACTGTAAATCTTTCATTTTTTATGTTTAATTATGAAATATATGACACAAAAGAGTCTATAAAATTTGGGTGGGCATGGTGGCTCATGCCTGTAATCCCAGCACTTTCAGAAGCTGAAGTGGGCGGATCATTTGAGGTCAGGTGTTCAAGACCAGCCTGGCCAACCTGGTGAAACCTGTCTCTACTAAAAAAATACAAAAAGTTAGCTGAGCATCATGACAGGCACCTGTGATCGTAGCTACTCAGGAGGCTGAGGTGGGAGAGTTGTTTGAACCCAGGAGACAGAAGTTGCAGTGAGCCGAGATCGTGCCATTATACTCTAGCCTGGGCTACATGAGCAAAACTCTAGCTCAAAAACAAGCAAACAAACAAAAACTGAATGCATAATTCCATAGATTAATAATTGCGCTGATGTCATCATCCATTAGCATCGAGTGTCTTGAAAGGCTACAATATGCCCTTCCTTGATAACCTGGGTCTCCCTTCTTCACCCAGACATAGGACTAATGTGTTAATGTTTGTCTTGCTTTTCATAAGGTTTATCATTTCTGTGTATATTATTAAGCAATATCATATACTATGGTTTGTAAACTGTATATGGAATAGCAGTGTATTTTTCAGTAATTTCCTTTGTTCCCTGTAATTTTTCATTGTTGATGCTTCTAAGTGCCGTTCATTTTCACTGCTGTATCATATTCCATAATGTGACTAGGGCAGCTTTTTTACTTGATAGAGGTGTGTTTGGATGACTTTCAGGTGTTTTCTATTTCTAGAATCACTGCCTAAATATTCTTGCCCCGTATATGTCTCTTGGAGAAGACCGTGCAAGGGCATTTCTGGGGCAGACATGCCAGAGAAGGCAAGTGTGAGGCCACAGAGGGGCGTGTCTAGCTTTTTATGAAATACAGTCTCTTAACAGGAGCAACAGCAGTGGATACTTTGCCAGCAGTTGATCTTTTCCACCTTGTGGATTTTTGTGGCTCTGCTGAATTTGTTTCTTGAATTATTGGATGTATCCACAGTACTTTGTTTACTTAAGTTTTGTAACGTTTTGCACGTGGACTTATCTTCCTTGGAATTTTATGTGGGGAGATATTTTGAGGACAGGGTTGCATTGTTTCAGCAAAGATGTTCACTCACATGGGGTAGAGGTGAAGTTAGCAGCCGCCTGGTGCCACGTCGATTTGACCCATGCTCTCGAGGTCTTCCAGCACGAACTCCTGGAGGACTGCTTCTCATCAGTTCTCAGGGTCAGTGGTTTTCCCTCCACCCAGCACCAATGCAGGGACAGCTGCTCTCCTTGCTGCTCCTGCTCTGAGGTGGGCTTTTGTTTTAAGTCTAAGATGTCAGATTTCTGACCTCATTTTGGAGAGACATCCGGTTTTGTTTCTGATGCCCCATCCTCTGTGCAACTCTCTAAACTGAAAAAAAAATTCCACTTTGGTTCCTGCCAATTATGCCAGCTCAGTAATGCACTTACAAAGATGCATTTTGGTAGGTTTTACCCAACATCTCAGTTGTTTTTGTTGGGAGAGCTATTTAGTGTCCCTTATGTAGAAAGTTGGAAGCGCCTGGCAACACCATAGGTGAGAGAGCTGCTCTTACCCCTTTCCATCATCTTCATGCTGGGTCCAGGCCTTGTTTTCCTCTGTGATTAAGATGCCACAATGGGCTGGGCATGGTGGCTCATGCCTGTAATCTTAACACTTTAGGAGGCCAAGGTGGGTGAATCACCCGAGGCCAGGGGTTCAAGACCAACCTTGCCAACATGGTGAAACTCTGTCTCTACTAAAAGTACAAAAAATTATCCCGGCATTATGGTGCATGCCTGTAATCTCAGCTATTTGGGAGGCTGAGGCAGGAGAGTTGCTTGAACCGGGACCCGGCAGGCCGAGGTTGCAGTGAGCCGAGATCATGCCACTGCACCCCAGCATGGGCTGCATAACGGGACTTTGTCTCAAAAAAATATATATATATATGTATATGTATATTTATATATATGTTTGAAGTATTATCCAATGAGAGCAGGTATTCCGGAATACCTCTTTTAAATACAGAATGTGATTGGGGGCCCATGTCACACCTGCCATTTTTTCATCTTTGCAGCTGGGCTTTTCTCCTCTTCTCTGCTGGACTCTGCTGTTTCCCACAAGGTCTTCAGAAAGTTGCTCTGAATCCTACAACCAGGAGATGAGAAGCACAGAGTGATACCAGAAGAAGAACATAAAAATGTGGTGATAGTTGTCTGCCTCCTGCAGAGTCCAGAGCAGTGCACTCCTACCGCTGGTGCCCTAGCTAAGCCTGGGGGCCAGCATGCCCGATGATAGCCTGGGAGTGCTGTAGTCAGGATCCTGACAATGGACACCCAGCCTGTGCCCTTGCACTCTGCTTGAGCGTGGCCATTGTCACCTCAGAGCCCCTGGGTACAGAGCAATGCATCCTACCAGAGCTGCATGTGAGGAAGGACCACGTGAGTCCCGGGAAAGAGCTGAGGCCCTGCAGGGGGAGGTGGCCAGAACCGAGACCTGATGCCTGTGTGGAGAGTCGTCTGTGGGTGTGAGTGGCACTGTGAGGTCAGTTCCCGGGTTCTGCTGCTCCCTTCCTCAAAGATCTGGGTCCGAGCAGGGGCTGGCGTGTGTGTGGCACCTGGAACTGCAGGGCCACCACTCATGTGTGAGGCCATCATGGGGACCTGAACATGGTGTCGTCTGCAGACCCCACCCATCCATTAGCCCCAATTCCTGGCCAGCTTCTGCCAAGGTGAGAGGGTGGAATCTGGAAGGTGGGTGTAAGCTGAAGCCTGTCCCCCAGTGGCTGACATACAGGGTGACACTCTCTGTGTGGGGGAAAGAAAGAGAGATCAGACTGTTATTGTGTCTATGTAAAAAGACGAAGACATAAGAAAGTCCATTTTGATCTGTACTGAGAAAAATTCTTCTGCCTTGAGATGCTGTTAATCTGTAACCCCAGCCCCAACCCTGTGCTCACAGAAGCATATGCTGTGTTGACTCAAGGTTGAATGGATTTAGGGCTGTGCAGGATGTGCCTTAGTGAAAATGTGTTTGCAACTCCTGGGCTCCAGGCTGCCAGCTGCCTGCCCAGGGTCTGAATGTCCTACTGTGACCTGTTTCCTCACCTGGCCCAGAGGACAGATAGGGAAGGCTTGTTTTGAGGATAAAGCAGGGTGATCCCTGTAAGCCCTCATTAGCTTGCCTATCCTCCAGGTCTTTTTGATTTCTTTTTTCTCTTCTTTGTTATGAAACTCTGGAGAATTGTCCTCCAGCATGTCTTCAGCTGGGGAGGTAGAAACGCTGGACCTTGCCCTTGACTTCAGGGCCCCATCTGGGTGCCCCCTCCTCCTAGGGCTTTTAAAAGCATATACTTGGCAACATACCCTGTACCTGAGAGAGCTGCAGAGAACCTCCTGCGTGTCCAAACCAGCACACTTTGTTCCCTGACCCCAGGCCCTGATCACACCCCAAAGCGCAAATACTTTCAGGTGGCCAGCTTCAGACAAGAGTCTGAACTCAATGCTTGCTTTCTGGGGTCTACACAGGCCCATATGATGGGGCTACCTCCATTCTACCCTGTGCCTCCCCCAGTCCATTAGGGGCCTCAACTTAGTGATCCCTAACCAGGAGCAATGTTCCCCAGGCAAGGATTGCAGCCCTCCCCAGGATGCTGGCCTG
Organism: Erythrocebus patas; assembly: GCA_023783455.1. NCBI lineage: Eukaryota > Metazoa > Chordata > Mammalia > Primates > Cercopithecidae > Erythrocebus > Erythrocebus patas. Next base: position 4,163 of record JAKFHT010000764.1, on the reverse strand, counting down.
GCCATGTCCCAATGGACATCAGTCCTGGAGCAAGAGGTACAAGGCAGGGAGTTTCACCCCTATTTCACCAGGTGTGGTGACCTTTCTTGGTTCCTAGCCTTCAAGATGGGATTTTTACACTGTACCACAGTGGGGGAAACTGAAGCACAGGGCCAGTGAGCGGTAAAGAAGGAAAACCTCTGTGACTAGGAAACATGTCCCTTGCCCAGCACAGCCACTCCAGGATAGTACCCTTTGGGATGTACCACTGAGCTGTTCTTGGCACATGGCATGGCACTGTGGTGGAGGTCACCAGCTTGTGGAGTTGGGGGTGGGGGTGCTGGCAGGAGCAGGTAATTTTGGAGCCACCATGGGGAGGAAGGGGACATTGCCCCTTTCCCCACACCTTGGGCACAGCAGCAATTTTCTTCTCTGATGTGTGTGGGCACCAATGCCTATGTGGGTGTGGGTGCATCCTCCCTTTTGTTGATGAAGAACCTTCCTGCAGCCGTTGGGGTGGGTATGGGCACCACGTGTGCCTGGCAGCAGGGTGGTGCCTGCGGAGGCTTGGCTACTATATGTCTCACTGCCACCTCCCCAGGGGAAGGAGACCCTGTGCCCTTAGTGCCCCTCATGCCCAGTCCCTCACATTCTTCACTTGGCATCCCCCTGCCTGATTCTCCCAACTCAGCCCCTGCCAGGTTTCTCAAGGGGCTGTGGGCCCTGGGATGGGATCAAAGGAGGCAGCAACTGTGCTGCCTGCCTCTGCCTGAAGTCGGGGATCCCTGGCCACTACTGGCATCTGGTGGGCAGGGTAGGTGGGGAGGTCAGGGGTCAGTTTTCCACTCCCCAGCCTGCACTGCCTAAGTCACCAGGTGTAACTGGGCTGGAGGCTGATCTGTGTCCTCCACAGTCCCTTGATGCATTACATTGAAGCCAATCCTTGTGTGAATGACAAGACCTGTTGTTACCGCCCAGATCAAACCAGAATCGAAAGACTGGTGCACTTGGGCCCAGAGCCTGGGGCTGAGGCTGCCATGACCACCCTGTTCTCTTCCTTCTGGGGTCCCCAGGAAGCTCCCAGGACTGAATGATCCCCACAAAACCCAGTGGCCAGGATGGGAGGGCTGGAGGTCAACTCCCCCCTGCCCCTACCACCACAACCAAGAGGCCCCCATGGAGGTTGGCCCCGAGCTGTGGGCCCCTGTGGGATGCAGGCTCCCACGGATACTTCAGGGGATGAGCATGGGTCCTCCTGGCTGACAGGAGCCTGGTGGGCACTGGGTGTGTGGGGCCTGTGTAAGTGGGTTGGACAGCACTGGGCCTAGCCAGGGAACCAGGGACTGGTGTGACCAAAGTGGGCAGCAATATGTTGCAAGAACCAAAACTACAGTGCAACCAGCCCCACTGGTAGGGAGAAGGAGACCTGACTAGCAGGATCATCCACTCCTGTCCTGGCCGCAAGCCCAGACTGCCTACCTGTACTGGACATTGCCTGGTCCAGGAGGCCTGGGCATGATGGTCAGGTGGTGTATCCCTGGGTTCCAGGCCTTGGTGGTCCCTTGGGAGCTGAGCATCCTCTGGGCAGGAGGAGGGCCTATGGTCCATTGTTTGCATCTGCCCCTGGGGGTTTGCCCCCGCCCCAGTTTCTCAGCCTGTACAGGGATGTGGCCAGGGCTCCCCACCTGCTCTGTGGCTCCAGTTCTGATCAGCTCACTTGGTGACTCTGACACCTTCTTCCCCAAAGTGTGGGTCCTCATCTGTGGGAATGGGGTGTCCCAGGGCCCCTGCAGGCAGGAACCCACCCCTAGCTCCTCTGGTGGGCCCTCCTGGGCTTTCTTACCTACTGGCTTCTGAGACCCAGTTGGCCAAACTTGGTGTCCTATTTCTATTTTGGCCTTTTTCTTAGTGTGTGTTTTCTGTAACTACTGCTGTGTAGAACCTCTATATGAGTTTTAGGTAGAGAATCTTGCCCACCCAGAGGTCTCCCACCCCAGAGAGCCTCCATTCAGCACCCCCGGGCTGGTCCTGCCTGTGCTCCGCTTGGTGTGAATGTTGAGTGTGACCGATCCACACGGCTGCTTGACCCTTCATCTCCTTCCTTCTTGTTGCTGAGGCCAGTTCTGTTCTCTCTTTCTCCACCTGAACTGCACTTGAAGCCAAGATGAAGGATGAGAAGTGGTTGCTAAGAAGGATCCTCCTGCAGCGAATCCGTTGTGAGGAGGCTGCACTGGCCCAGCCTGTCCTTTCCTTCTCTAAGCTCATTCCAGAGGTCGGCCAGGGGCAGCCCGTCCCTGCCTGCTCTTGTGGCCCGTGAATCAAGAATGGATTTTACATTTCCAAATGGTTAAACAAATAAAAAAATAACACTTCATGACACTGAGATGTTTCCATGTCCATAAGTAAAGTTTGATGGGGGTGCAGTCATGCCCATCTCTTCACAGGCCACCTGCAGAAGGCTGCTGTCGTTCAGCCAGGGCAGAGTTGCATCCTTGAGGCAAAGATCAGTTGGCAAAGCTGAAAATACTGACTCCTGGCTCTTTAGGGAAACAGTTTCCAGTCCCTGGTTTAAGGGCTGTGTGGCAGGACCCCAGGATCTTGGTCAGATTGTTCCTCACTCAGGGCCTGCTGTGGCCTTCGCTAGTATGTCTGCAAAGTCTGAGTGCTATGGTGCCTCTCATGGGGGCATTGAGCTCTGTCGTGCTAGATTTCAGGGTGTCTGCCTCATGGTCATCTGTCTCACCAACAGAGACCCTGTGGCCAGATTCAAACAAGCAGGAACAGTTGGTCTTTGGGAGCAGGGATACCTTAGAGCTGAGCTGCCACCCACCCTGAGATGGTCCTATGATACCCACTGTCTGGGTCAAGGTTGGGGCAGGGCTGGTGTCCTGAGCTGCTGCGCGATGTAGATCATAATAGCCAGCGGGGGAGAGGGGCTATTACTCCCACATCGCGGGGTGCCTCACTCCCCTGCGATGGGGATCTTAATAGCCAATTACTCCCCACCGCAATGTGTGTCCATTATTAGCAGTCTCTTTTGTTCAGGATATTAGGAACAATTTCACAGGTTGTGTGTACACAGCCTGCGATCGGAGAACGAATACCACAATCTGCACCTCTGGATATTAGGAACCATATCACACAATGGGTGTACACTTTTTGGGAGATTTGGGGTAATGTGGGGTATCTGTGCAGTGGGCGTCCTCCTCATCCATGTGGGAGGATGGAGGATGGAGGTGGAAGGGTGAGTGATGGCAGGATCACATTAGGGGTCTCTCCTGAGGTAGGGAGGGGAACCGGCCCAGGACCTCAGTGCCCATCGCGTCCTTCCTCCTCCTCCTCTGTCTCTCTGTGACTGTTTGACTCAGGCTGCAGGGACAGACATGAGTATGTGCAGAGCGTGTGTGCACCCTGTGGGTGTGTGCTCATATTGGCAGGGAGGGATGTGAGCGTGTACAGAGCGTGTGTGCACACCTTGGGGGTGTATGCTGGCGTTGGCAGGGACAGATGTGAGCATGTACAGAATGTGTGCTGGCATTGGCAGGGACAGATGTGTACAGAGCGTGTGTGCACACCTCGGGGTTGTGTGTTGGTGTTGGCACGGACAGACGTGAGTGTGTACAGAGCGTGTGTGCACACCTGGGGGTGTGTGCTTATGTTGTTTTGTAAGCGGCAAATATGTGGCCTGTTGCTCGGGCGGTGTGTGCCCTGCGCCCGTGCTGAGTCCGTCAGTGGCCCTCGGGTTGGGGTCTCCATCTCCCCAGACAGCACTCGAGTGTCTTGAGGTTTCAGATTCTTCCTCTCCGGGTACTTGGGCCTCCTCAGGACCAAACATCAGAACCAGCCAACTGCAAACTACAAGAACATTCAAATGCATCTTCAGTAGAGAAAACAAAAGCAATTGGAATAATTTTCCAACATGACCCCGTGGTTAAGCCGTTAGATACTCCAGCCAACAGATTGAGTCACTTTAAAATTCACACCAATTAAAATGGTTGTGAGAGTTGCAGAGCTTTACCGCTAAACCTTGAAATAATTGAAACGTTCTGCTCCACTTGCTTACAAACTAGGGTTGGGGATAACTTTCAGTCCAAAGTAGTAACCTTCTAAATCCAGCTTAGATGCGAGGCTCTGACACAGGAAGAGACAGTGGCCCTTGATTATTCTCCTGTGTTCAGATACTT
>JAKFHT010000763.1:0-48688 GCA_023783455.1 Erythrocebus patas | reverse complement strand
TAATTCATCTCACAGAGTTACATCTTTCCTTCAAGAAGCCTTCGCTAAGGCTGTTCTTGTGGAATTGGCAAAGTGATATTTTGAAGCCCATAGAGGGCTATGGTGAAAAGGAAATATCTTCCGCTCAAAACTGGAAAGAAGCTCTTGAGAAACCGTTTGTGTTCTGCTTCTTGAGGGGAAAGCTGGAACTCTGTGAGATGAATTCACTGATCACAAAGAAGTTTCTCAGAAAGCTTCTTTCTCATTTTGATCAGATGATATTTCCTTTGGCCCTATCGTCATCAAAGGGATCCGAAATATCAGTTCTCAGATTCCACAGAAATAACGCTAGCAAAGAGCTCCATGAAATACAGCTGAAATTCAGTGAGTGGAAGTCACACATCACAAAGCAGTTTCTCAGAAAACTTCTTTCCAGTTTTCATCTGAGGATATTTCCCTTTTCACCATAGCTCTCCATGGGCTTCCAAATATCACTTTGCAAATTCCACAAGAAAACTCTTAGCGAAAGGCTTCTTGACGGGAACGCTGTAACTGTGAGATGAATTCAGAGATCCCAAAGAAGTTTCTTAGAAACCTTCTTTCTCATTTTGATCAGAGGATATTTACTTTGGCCCCATAGCCTTCCAAGGAATCGGAAATATCAGTTCTCAGATTCCACAGAAATAAGACTATCACACAGCTCCAAGAAATACAGCTGTAACTCAGTGAGTGGAAGTCACACATCACATAGCAGTTTCTCAGAAAGCTTCTTTGCAGTTTTCATCTGAGGATATTTTCTTTTTCACCATAGGCCTCTATGGGCTTCCAAATATCCCTTTGCAGATTCCACGAGAACAGTCTTCGTGAATAGCTTCAGTAGGGGAAAGCTGTAACTCTGTGAGTTGAATTCACTGAACACAAAGCAGTTTCTCAGAACGCTTCTTTCCAGTTTTTATATGAGGATATTTCCCTTTTCACCATAGCCCTCTATGGGCTTCCAAATATCACTTTGCAAATTCCACAAGAATAGTGTTACCGAAGGCTTCTTGAGGGGAATGCTGTAACTCCGTGTGATGAATTCACAGATCACAAAGAAGTTTCTCAGAAAGCTTCTTTCTCATATTTATCGGAGGATATTTCCATTGGCCCTATAGTCTTCATTGGGATCCGAAATATCAGTTCTTAGATTCCACAGAAATAAGGCTAGCAAACAGCTCCATGAAATACAGCTGTCACTGAGTGAGTGGAAGTCACACATCACGAAGCATTTTCTCAGAAAGCTTCTTTCCAGTTATTATCTGAGCATATTTTCTTTTTCACCATATCCCTCCGTGGGCTTCCAAATATCACTTTGCAAATTCCACAAGAACAGTCTTAGCGAATGAGTGGATAGCTGTAACTCTGTGAGATGAGTTGTCAGATCACAAAATAGTTCCTCAGAAACTTTCTTTCTCTTTTTTATCGGAGGATATTTCCTTTGGCCCTATAGTCTTCAAAGGGATCTGAAATATTAGTTCTCAGATTCCACAGAAATAAGGGTAGAAAACAGCTCCACGAAATACAGATGTAACTCAGTGAGTGGAAATCAAACAACAGAAAGCAGTTTCTCAGAAAGCTTCTTTCCAGTTTTCATCTGAGGATATTTTCTTTTTCACTATGGCCCTCCAATGGCTTCCAAATATCACATTGTAAATACCACAAGAACAGTCGTAGTGAACGGTTTCTTGAGGGGTAAGCTGTAACTCTCTGAGATTAATTCACAAATTGCAAAAAAGTTTCTCAAAATGGTTCTTTCTCTTTTTTTATCTGAGGATATTTCTTTTGGCCCTATAGTCTTCGGAGGTATCCAAAATATTAGATCTCAGATTCCACAGCAATAAGCCTGTAAAACAGCTCCATGAAAAACTGCTGTAACTCAGTGAGTGGAAGTCACACATCACAAGGCAGTTTTTCAGAAAGCTTACTTCCCTTTTTTATCTGTGGATATTTTCTTTTCAACCGTAGCCCTCTATGGGCTTCCAAATATCACTTTGCAAATTCCACGAGAACAGTCTTAAATGGCTTCTTGAGGGGAAATCTGTAACTCTCTGAGATGAATTAACAGGACACAAGGCGGTTTCTCAGAAAGCTTCTTTCCAGCTTTTAACGGAAGACATTTCCTTTTTCACCATAGCCCTCTATAGGCTTCCAAATAACACTTTGCAAATTAAACAAGAACAGCCTTAGCGAAAGGCTTCTTGAGGGAAAAGCTGAAACGCTTTGAGATGAATTAACAGAAAACAAAGGACTTTCTCAGAAAGCTTCTTTTCAGTTTTTATCTAGGGTATTTCCATTTTTACATTAGCCCTCTCTGGGCTTCCAAATATCACTTTGCAAATTCCAAAAGAGCAGTCATCTTAGCGAAAGGCTTCTTGAGGGGAAAGTTGTAGCTCTGTGAGGTGAATTAACAGCATACTAAGCAGTTTCTCAGAAAGCTTCTTTCCAGTTTTTAACTGAAGATATTTCCTTTTTAACCAAAGACCTCTATGGTCTTCGAGATATCACTTTGCAAATTCCACAAGAACAGTCTTACCAAAAGGCTTCTTGAGGGGAAAGCTGAAACTATGAGATGTATTAACAGAACACAAAGCAGTTTCTCAGAAAGCTTCTTTTCAGTTTTTATCTTAGGACATTTCCTTTTTCAGCATAGCCCTCTAAGGACTTCCAAATATCACTTTGCAAACTCCACAAGAACAGTCTTATCGAAAGGCTTCTTGAGGGGAAAGCTATAATTCTGTGAGATGAATTAAGAAAACACAATGCAGTTTCTCAGAAAGTGTCTTTCCAGTTTTTAACGGAAGATATTTCCTTTTTCGCATTGCCGTCTATTGGCTTCCAAATATCACTTTGCAAATTCCACAAGAACTGTCTTAGTGAACGGCTTCTTGAGGGGAAAGATATAACTCTGTGCGATGAATTAAGAGAATACAATGCAGTTCCTCAGAAAGCTTCTTTTCGGTTTTTATCTTAGGATATTTTCTTTTTCGCCATAGCCCTCTATGGACTTCCAAATATGACTTTGCGAATTCCACAAGAACAGTATTAGTGAAAGGCTTCTTGAGGGGAAAACTGTAAGTCTGTGAGATGAATTAACAGAAAACAAAGCAGTTTCTCAGAAAGCTTCTTTCCAGTTTTTAACGGAAGATATTTCCTTTTACACCATAGCCCTGTAAGGGCTTCCAAATATCAGTTTACAAATTCCACAACCACAGTCTTAGTGAAAGTCTTCTTTAGTGGAAACCTATCACTCTTGAGATGAATTAAGAGAACACAATGCAGTTTCTCAGAAAGCTTCTTTTCGGTTTTTATCTTAGGATATTTCGTTTTTCTTCATTGTCCACTATCGGCTTCCAAATATTTCTTTGCAAATTCCACAAGAACAGTCTGAGTGAACGGCTACTTTAGGGGAATGCTGTAACTCTGTGAGATGAATTAACAGAACACAAAGCAGGTTCTCAGAAAGTTTCTTTCCAGGTTTTAATGGAAGATATTTCCTTTTTCACCCTAGCCCTCAATGGGCTTGATAATATCACTTTGCAAATTCCTCAAGAACAGTCTTAGTGAATGGCTTCTTGAGGGGAACGATATAACTCTGTGAGATGAATTAAGAGAAGACAATGCAGTTTGCCAGAAAACTTCTTTTCGGTTTTTATCTTAGGATATTTCCTTTTTCGCCATAGCCCTATATGGAATTCCAAAAATCACTTTGCAAATTTCACAAGAACAGTCTTAGTGAACGGCTTCTTGAGGGGAAAGGTGTAACGCTGTGAGATGAATTAACAGAAAACAAGCAGTTTCTCAGAAAGCTTCTTTCCAGTTTTTATCTGAGGATATTTCCTTTTTCACCATAGCCCTCAATGGGCTTCCAATATCACTTTGCAAATTCCACAAGAGCAGTCTTAGCAAAAGGCTTTTTAAGGGGAAAGCTGTAACTCTGTGAGATGAATTCACAGAACACAAAGTAGTTTTTCAGAAAGCTTCTTTCCAGTTTTCATCGGAAGATATTTCCCTTTTCACCAAAGCCCTCCATGGGCTTCCAAATATCACTTTGCAAATTCCACAAGAACAGACTTGGTGAAAGGCTACTTGAGGCGAAAGCTGTAACTCTGAGAGATGAATTAACAGACTACAAAGCAGGTTCTCAGAAAGCTTCTTTCCAGTTTTTAACTGAAGATATTTCCTTTTTCACCATAGCCCACTGTGGGCTTTCAAATATCACTTTGCAAATTTCCCAAGAACAGTCTTAGAGAAAGGCTTCTTGAGGGGAAAGCTGTAACACTGTGAGATGAATTAACAGAACACAGATCAGTTTCTCAGAAAGTTTGTTTTCAGTTTTTATCTCAGGATATATCGTTTTTCACCATAGCCCACTATGGGCTTCCAAATATCACTTTGCAAATTCCACAAGAACAGTCAAAGTGAAAGACTTCTTGAGGGGAAAGCTGTAACTCTGTGAGATGAATTAACAGAACAAAAAGCATTTTCTCAGAAAGCTTCTTTCCAGTTTTAACTGAAGATATTTCCTTTTTCACCATAGCCCACTGTGGGCTTTCAAATATCACTTTGCAAATTTCCCAAGAACAGTCTTAGAAAGGCTTCTTGAGAAAGCTGTAACACTGTGAGATGAATTAACAGAACACAGATCAGTTTCTCAGAAAGTTTGTTTTCAGTTTTTATCTCAGGATATATCGTTTTTCACCATAGCCCACTATGGGCTTCCAAATATCACTTTGCAAATTCCACAAGAACAGTCAAAGTGAAAGACTTCTTGAGGGGAAAGCTGTAACTCTGTGAGATGAATTAACAGAACAAAAAGCATTTTCTCAGAAAGCTTCTTTCCAGTTTTTAACTGAAGATATTTTCGTTTTCACCATAACCCTGTATAGGTTTCCAAATATCACTTTGCAAATTCGCCAAGAACCGTCTTAGTGATCGGCTTCTTGCGGGGAATGCTGTAACTCTGTGAGATGAATTAACAGAACACAATGAAGTTTCCCAGAAAGCTTCTTTTCAGTTTTTAACTTAGGATATTTCCTTTTTCACCATAGTACTCTAAGGCATTCCAAATATCACTTTGCAAATTCCACAAGAAAAGACTTAGCGAAAGTCTTCTTGAGGGGAAAGCTGTAACTCTGTGAGAGGAACTGACAGAACACAAAGCAGTTTCTCAGAAAGCTTCTTTCCAGTTTTTAACGGAAGATATTTCTTTTTTCACCATAGCCCTCTATGGGCTTCCAAATATCACTTTGCAAATTCCACAAGAACTTTCTTAGTGAACGGCTTCTTGAAGGGAAAGATATAATTCTATGAGATGAATTAAGAGAGAACAATGCAGTTTCTGAGAAAGCTTCTTTGCGGTTCTTAACTTAGGATATTTCGTTTTTCGCCATAGCCCTCTATGGGCTTCCAAATATCACTTTGCAAATTCCACAAGAACAGTCTTAGTGAAAGGCTTCTGAGGGAAAGCTGTAACTCTGTGAGATGAATTAACAGAACACAAAGCAGTTTCTCAGAAATCTTCTTTTCCAGTTTTTAACTGAAGATATTTTTTTCACCATAGCCTCTATGGGCTTCCAAATATCACTTTGCAAATTCCACAAGAACAGTCTTAGCGAAAGGATCCTTGAGGGAAAGCTATAACTCTGTGAGATGAACTAACAGAACACAAAGCAGTTTCTCAGAAAGCTTCTTTTCGGTTTTTATCTTAGGATATTTCCTTTTCACCATAGCCCTCTATGGGCTTCCAAATATCACTATGCAAATTTCACAAGAACAGGCTTAGTGAACGGCTTCTTGAGGGGAAAGCTGTAACTCTGTGAGATGAATTAACAGAACACAAAGCAGTTTCTCAGAAAGCTTCTTTCCAGTTTTTAACGGAAGATATTTCCTTTTTCACCATAGCCCTATGGGCTTCCAAATATCACTTTGCAAATTCCACAAGAACAGTCTTAGTGAAAGGCTTCTTGAGGGGAAAGCTATAACTCTGTGAGATGAATTAACAGAACACAAGGCAGTTTTTCAGAAAGCTTCTTTTCAGTTTTAACTTAGGATATTTCCATTTTCACCATAGCCCTCTATGGGCTTCCAAATATCACTTTGCAAATTCCACAAGAACAGCCTTAGTGAATGGCTTCTTGAGGGGAAAGCTATAACTCTGTGAGATGAATTAAGAGAACCCAATGCAGTTTCTCAGAAAGCGTCTTTTCGAGATTTTTATCTTAGGATATTTCGTTTTTCGCCATAGCCCTCTATGGGCTTTCAAATATCACTTTGCAAATTCCACAAGAACTGTCTTAGCGAAAGGATTCTTGAGGGGAAAGATGTAACTCTGTGAGATGAATTAACAGAACACAAGGCAGTTTTTCAGAAAGCTTCTTTCCAGTATTTAACGGAAGATATTTCCTTTTACACCTTAGCCCTCTATGGGCTTCCTTATATCACTATGCAAATTCCACAATAAAAGTCTTAGCGAAAGGCTTCTTGAAGGGAAAGCTGTAACTGTGTGAGATGAATTAACAGAACACAAAGCAGTTTCTCAGAAAGCTTCTTTCCAGATTTTATCTTAGGATATTTCCTTTTTCATCATAGCCCTCTATGGGCTTCCAAATATCACTTTGCAAATTCCACAAGAACTGTCTTAGTGAACGGCTTCTTGAGGGGAAAGATATAACTCTGTGAGATGAATTAAGAGAAGACAATGCAGTTCCTCAGAAAGCTTCTTTTCGGTTTTTATCTTAGGATATTTCCTTTTCGCTATAGCCCTCTACGGGCTTCCAAATATCACTTTGCAAATTCCACAAGAACAGTCTTAGTGAACGGCTTCTTGAGGGGAAAGCTGTAACTCTGTGAGATGAATTAACAGAACACGAAGCAGTTTCTCAGAAAGCTTCTTTCCAGTTTTTAACGGAAGATATTTCCTTTTTCACCATAGCCCTCTATGGGCTTCCAAATATCACTTTGCAAATTCCACAAGAACAGTCTTAGTGAAAGGCTTCTTGAGGGGAAAGCTATAACTCTGTGAGATGAATTAAGAGAACACAAAGCAGTTTCTTGGAATGCTTCTTTTCAGTTTTTAACTTAGGATATTTCCATTTTCACCATAGCCCTCTATGGGCTTCCAAATATCACTTTGCAAATTCCACAAGAACAGTCTTAGTGAATGGCTTCTTGAGGGGAAAGCTATAACTCTGTGAGATGAATTAAGAGAACACAATGCAGTTTCTCAGAAAGCTTCTTTTCGGTTTTTATCTTAGGATATTTCCTTTTCGCCATAGCCCTCTATGGGCTTTCAAATATCACTTTGCAAATTCCACAAGAACAGTCTTAGCGAAAGGCTTCTTGAGGGGAAAGATGTAACTCTGTGAGATGAATTAACAGAACACAATGCAGTTTCTCAGAAAGCTTCTTTCCAGTTTTTAACGGAAGATATTTCCTTTTTCACCATAGCCCTCTATGGGCTTCCAAATATCACTTTGCAAATTCCACAAGAAAAGTCTTAGCGAAAGGCTTCTTGAAGGGAAAGCTGTAACTGTGTGAGATGAATTAACAGAACACAAAGCAGTTTCTCAGAAAGCTTCTTTCCAGTTTTTATCTTAGGATATTTCCTTTTTCATCATAGCCCTCTATGGGCTTCCAAATATCACTTTGGAAATCTCACAAGAACAGTCTTAGCGAAAGGATTCTTGAGGGGAAGTCTGTAACTCTGTGAGATGAATTAAAGGAACAAAAGGCAGTTTCTCAGAAAGCTCCTTTCCAGTTTTAAACGAAAGATATTTCCTTTTTCACCATATGTCTCTATGGGCTTCCAAATATCTCGTTGCAAATTCCACAAGAACAGTCTTTTTGAACGGCTTCCTGAGGAGAAAGCTGGAACTCTGGGAGATGAACTAACAGAACACAAAGGAGTTTCTCAGAAAGCTTCTTTTCGGTTTTTATATTAGGATATTTCCATTTTCACCATAGCCCTCTATGGGCTTCCAAATATCTCTTTGCAAATTCCACAAGAACAGTCTTAGCGAAAGGCTTCTTGAGGGGAAAGCTGTAACTCTGTGAGATGAATTAACAGAACACAAAGCAGTTTCTCAGAAAGCTTCTTTCCAGTTTTTAACGGAAGATATTTCCTTTTTCACCATAGCCTCTATGGGCTTCCAAATATCACTTTGCAAATTCCACAAGAACAGTCTTAGCCAAAGGCTTCTTGAGGGGAAAGCTGTAACTCTGTGAGATGAATTAACAGATCACAAAGCAGTTTCTCAGAAAGCTTCTTTACGGTTTTTAAATGAAAATATTTCCTTTTTCACCATAGCCCTCTAGGGGCTTCCAAATATCACTTTGCAAATTCCACAGGAAAAGTATTAGCGAAAGGCTTCTTAAGGGAAAGCTGTAACTGTGTGAGATGAATTAACAGAACACAAAGCAGTTTCTCAGAAAGCTTCTTTTCAGTTTTCATTTTAGGATATTTCCTTTTTCACCATAGCACTTTAAGGGATTCCAAATATCACCTTGCAATTTCCACAAGAACTGTCGTAGTGAACGGCTTCTTGAGGGGAAAGATATAACTCTGTGAGATGAATTAAGAGAAGACAATGCAGTTCCTCAGAAAGCTTCTTTTCGGTTTTTATCTTGGGATATTTCCTTTTTTGCCATAGCCCTCTATGGTCTTCCAAATATCACTTTGGAAATTCCACTGGAATAGTCTCAGTAAATGGCTTGTGGAGGGGAAAGTTGTAACTCCGTGAGATGAATTAACAGAACAGAAAGCATTTTCTCAGAGAGCTTTTTTCCAGTTTTTAATGGAAGATATTTCCTTTTTCACCATAGCCCTCTAGGGGCTTCCAAATATCACTTTGAAAATTTCACAAGAACATTCTTAGTGAATGGCTTCTTGAGAGGAAAGCTGTAACTCTGTGACATGAGTTTACAGAACACAAAGCAGTTTCTCAGAAAGCTTCTTTTCAGTTTTCATCTTAGGATATTTCCTTTTTCACCATAGCACTTTAAGGGATTCCAAATATCACCTTGCAATTTCCACAAGAACTGTCGTAGTGAACGGCTTCTAGAGGGGAAAGATATAACTCTGTGAGATGAATTAAGAGAAGACAATGCAGTTCCTCAGAAAGCTTCTTTTCGGTTTTTATCTTGGGATATTTCATTTTTCGCCATAGCCCTCTATGGTCTTCCAAATATCACTTTGAAAATTCCACTGGAATAGTCTCAGTAAATGGCTTGTGGAGGGGAAAGTTGTAACTCCGTGAGATGAATTATCAGAACAGAAAGCATTTTCTCAGAAAGCTTCTTTCCAGTTTTTAACTGAAGATATTTTTTTCACCATAGCCCTCTATGGGCTTCCAAATATCACTTTGCAAATCTCACAAGAACAGTCTTAGCGAAAGGATCCTTGAGGGGAAGGCTGTAACTCTGTGAGATGAATAAAAAGAACAAAAGACAGTTTCTCAGAAAGCTCCTTTCCAGTTTTAAACTAAAGATATTTCCTTTTTCACCATAGCTCTCTATGGGTTTCCAAATATCACTTTGCAAATTCCCAATTACAGTCTTAGTGAACGGCTTCTTGAGGAGAAAGCTGGAACTCTGTGAGATGAACTAACAGAACACAAAGCAGTTTCTCAGAAAGCTTCTTTTCGGTTTTTATCTTAGGATATTTCCTTTTTCACCATAGCCCAATATGGGCTTCCAAATATCACTTTGCAATTTCCACAAGAACAGTCTTAGTGAACGGCTAATTGAGAGGAAAGCTATAACTCTGTGAGATGAATTAAGAGAACACAGTGTAGTTTCTCAGAAATCTTCTTTTCGGTTTTTATCTGAGGATATTTCGTTTTTCGTCATAGCACACTATGGGCTTCCAAATATGTCTTTGCAAATTCCACAAGAACAGTCTTAGTGAACGGCTTCTTGAGGAGAAAGCTGGAACTCTGTGAGATGAGCTAACAGAACACAAAGCAGTTTCTCAGAAAGCTTCTTTTCGGTTTTTATCTTAGGATTTTTCCTTTTTCACCATAGCCCAATATGGGCTTCCAAATATCCCTTTGCAAATTCCAGAAGAACAGTCTTAGTGAACGGCTTCTTGAGAGGAACGCTATAACTCTGTGAGATGAATTAAGAGAACACAATGTAGTTTCTCAGAAAACTTCTTTTCGGTTTTTATCTGAGGATATTTCGTTTTTCGTCATAGCACACTATAGGCTTCCAAATATGCCTTTGCAAATTCCACAAGAACAGTCTTAGTGAACGGCTTCTTGAAGGGAAAGCTGTAACTCTGTGAGATGAATTAACAGAACACAAAGCAGTTTCTGGGAAAGATTCTTTCCACTTTTTAACGGAAGATATTTCCTTTTACACCATAGCCGTCTATGGGTTTCCAAGTATCACTTTGTAAATTCCAGAAGAACAGTCTTAGTGAAAGGCTTATTGAGGGGAAAGCTATAACTTTGTGAGATGAATTAAGAGAACACAATGCAGTTTCTCAGAAAGCTTCTTTTCAGTTTTAATCTTAAGATATTTCCATTTTCACCATAGCCCTCTATGGGCTTCCAAATATCACTTTGTAAATTCCACAAGAACAGTCTTAGTGAATGGCTTCTTGAGGGAAAGCTGTAACTCTGTGAGATGAATTAACAGAACACAAAGCAGTTTCTCAGAAAGCTCCTTTCCAGTTTTAAACGAAAGATATTTCCTTTTTCACCATAGCTCTCTATGGGTTTCCAAATATCACTTGCAAATTCCACAAGAACAGTCTTAGTGAACGGCTTCTTGAGGGAAAGATATAACTCTGTGAGATGAATTAAGAGAAGACAATGCAGTTCCTCAGAAAGCTTCTTTTCGGTTTTTATCTTAGGATATTTCCTTTTTCGCCATAGCCCTCTAAGGGCTTCCAAATATCACTTTGCAAATTCACAAGAACAGTCTTAGTGAACGGCTTCTTGAGGGGAAAGCTGTAACTCTGTGAGATGAATTAACAGAACACGAAGCAGTTTCTGTGAGAGATTCTTTCCAGTTTTTAACGGAAAATATTTACTTTTTCACCAAGTATCACTTTGCAAATTCCACAAGATCAGTCTAAGTGAAAGGCTTATTGAGGGGAAAGCTATAACTCTGTGAGATGAATTAAGAGAACACAATGCAGTTTCTCAGAAAGCTTCTTTTCAGTTTTAATCTTAAGATATTTCCATTTTCACCATAGCCCTCTATGGGCTTCCAAATATCACTTTGCAAATTCCACAAGAACAGCCTTAGTGAATGGCTTCTTGAGGGGAAAGCTATAACTCTGTGAGATGAATTAAGAGAACCCAATGCAGTTTCTCAGAAAGCTTCTTTTCAGTTTTAATCTTAAGATATTTCCATTTTCACCATAGCCTCTATGGGTTTCCAAGTATCACTTTGTAAATTCCACAAGAACAGCCTTAGTGAAAGGCTTATTGAGGGGAAAGCTATAACTCTGTGAGATGAATTAAGAGAACACAATGCAGTTTCTCAGAAAGCTTCTTTTCAGTTTTTATCTTAAGATATTTCCATTTTCACCATAGCCCTCTATGGGCTTCCAAATATCACTTTGTAAATTCCACAAGAACAGTCTTAGTGAATGGCTTCTTGAGGGGAAAGCTATAACTCTGTGAGGTGAATTAAGAGAACACAATGCAGTTTCTCAGAAAGCTTCTTTTCGCTTTTTATCTTAGGATATTTTGTTTTTCACCATAGACCTCTAAGGGCTCTCAAATATCACTTTGCAGATACCAGAAGAACAGTCTTAGCCAAAAGCTTCTTGAGGGGAAAGCTGTGACTTGGTGAGATGAATTAACGGAACACAAAGCAGTTTCTCAGAGAGCTTTTTTCCAGTTTTTAACGGAAGATATTTCCTTTTTCACCATAGCCCTCTATGGGCTTCCAAATATCTCTTTGAAAATTCCACAATAACAGTCTTAGTGAATGGCTTCTTGAGGGGAAAGCTATAACTCTGTGAGGTGAATTAAGAGACCACAATGCAGTTTCTCAGAAAGCTTCATTTCGGTTTTTATCTTAGGATATTTTGTTTTTCACCATAGACCTCTAAGGGCTCTCAAATATCACTTTGCAGATACCAGAAGAACAGTCTTAGCCAAAAGCTTCTTGAGGGGAAAGCTGTGACTTGGTGAGATGAATTAACGGAACACAAAGCAGTTTCTCAGAGAGCTTTTTTCCAGTTTTTAACGGAAGATATTTCCTTTTTCACCATAGCCCTCTATGGGCTTCCAAATATCACTTTGAAAATTTCACAAGAACAGTCTTAGTGAACAGCTTCTTGAATGGAAAGCTGTAATTCTGTGAGATGAATTAACAGAAAACAAAGCAGTTTCTCAGAAAGCTTCTTTTCGGTTTTTATCTTAGGATATTTCCTTTTTCACCATAGCCCTATATGGGCTTCCAATTATCACTTTGCAAATTCCAGAAGAACAGTCTTAGTGAACGGCTTCTTGAGAGGAACGCTATAACTCTGTGGGATGAATTAAGAGAACACAATGTAGTTTCTCAGAAAACTTCTTTTCGGTTTTTATCTTCTGATATTTTGTTTTTTGTCGTAGCCCACTATGGGATTCCAAATATTTCTTTGCAAATTCCACAAGAACACTCTTAGTGAACGGCTACTTGAGGGGAAAGCTGTAACTCTGTGAGATGAATTAACAGAACACAAAGCAGTTTCTCAGAAAGCTTCTTCCCAGTTTTTAACTGAAGATATTTCCTTTTTCACCATAGCCCTCAATGGGCTTCCTAATATCACTTTGCAAATTCCTCAAGAACTGTCTTAGTGAACGGCTTCTTGAGGGGAAAGATATAACTCTGTGAGATGAATTTAGAGAAGACAATGCAGTTTCCCAGAAAGCTTCTTTTCGGTTTTTATCTTAGGATATTTTTTTCGCCATAGCCCTATATGGACTTCCAAATATCACTCTGCAAATTTCACAAGAACAGTCTTAGTGAACGGCTTCTTGAGGGGAAAGCTGTAACTCTGTGAGATGAATTAACAGAACACAAAGCAGTTTCTCAGAAAGCTTCTTTCCAGTTTTTAACTGAAGTTACTCCCTTTTTCACCATAGCCTTCTATGGGCTTCCAAATATCACTTTGCAAATTCCACAAGAACAGCCTTAGCGAAAGGCTTCTTGAGGGGAAGGCTGTAACTCTGTGAGATGAATTAACAGAACAAAAAGCTGTTTCTCAGAAAGCTTCTTTTCAGTTTTTATCTTATGATATTTCCGTTTTCACCTTAGTCCTCTAAGGGCTTCTAAATATCACTTTGCAAATCCAAAAGAACAGTCTTAGCGAAAGGCTTCTTGAGGGGAAAGCTGTAACTCTGTGACATGAATTAACAGAACACAAAGCAGTTTCTCAGAAAGTTTCTTTTCAGGTTTTATCTCAGGATATATCCTTTTTCACCATAACCCACTATGGGCTTCCAAATATCACTTTGCAAATTCCACAAGAACAGTCTAAGCGAATGGCTTCTTGAGGGGAAAGCTGTAACTCTGTGAGATGAATTAACTGAACACAAAGTAGTTTCTCAGAAAGCTTCTTTCCAGGTTTTAACGGAAGATATTTTCTTTGTCACCACAGCCCTCTATAGGTTTCCATATATCACTTTGCCAATTTCACAAAAACTGTCTTAGTGATCGGTTTCTTGAGGGGAAAGCTGTAACTCTGTGACATGAATTAACAGAACACAAAGCAGTTTCTCAGAAAGCTTCTTTTCAGTTTTTATCTTAGGATATTTCCTTTTTCACCATAGTACTCTAATGGATTCCAAATATGACTTTGCAAATTCCACAAGAAAAGTCTCAGCGAAAAGGCTTCTTCAGGGAAAAGCTGTAACTCTGTGAGATGAATTAAGAGAACACAATGTAGTTTCTCAGAAAGCTTCTTTCCAGTTTTTAACGGAAGATATTTCTTTGTCACCACAGCCCTCTATAGGTTTCCAAATATCACTTTGCAAATTTCACAAGAACAGTCTTAGTGAACGGCTTCTTGAGGGGAAAGCTGTAACTCTGTGACATGAATTAACAGAACACAAAGCAGTTTCTCAGAAAGCTTCTTTTCAGTTTTTATCTTAGGATATTTCCTTTTTCACCATAGTACTCTAAGGCACTCCAAATATGACTTTGCAAATTCCACAAGAAAAGTCTCAGCGAAAGGCTTCTTCAGGGAAAGCTGTAACTCTGTGAGATGAATTAAGAGAACACAATGTAGTTTCTCAGAAAGCTTCTTTCCAGTTTTTAACGGAAGATATTTCTTTTTCACCATAGCTCTCTATGGGTTTCCAAATATCACTTTGCAAATTCCACAAAACAGTCTTAGTGAACGGCTTCTTGAGGAGAAAGCTGTAACTCTGTGAAATGCATTAACAATACACAAACTAGATTCTCAGAAATCTTCTTTTCAGTTTTTATCTTAGGATATTTCCTTTTTCACCATAGCCCTCTAAGGGCTTCCAAATATCACTTTGCAAATTCCACAAGAAAAGTCTTAGCGAAAGGCTTCTTGAGGGGAAGGCTGTAACTCTGTGAGAGAAACTGACAGAACACAATGCAGTTTCTCAGAAAGCTTCTTTCCAGTTTTTAATGGAAGATATTTCCTTTTTCACCATAGCCCTCTATGGGCTTCCAAATATCACTTTGCAAATTCCACAAGAACAGTCTTAGTGAACGGCTTCTTGAGGGGAAAGATATAACTCTGTGACATGAATTAAGAGAAGACAATGCAGTTTCTCAGAAAGCTTCTTTTCGGTTTTTATCTTAGGATATTTCCTTTTTCGCCATAGCCCTCTATGGGCTTCCAAATATGACTTTGCGAATTCCACAAGAACAGTGTTAGTAAACGGCTTCTGGAGGGGAAAGCTGTAACTGTGAGATGAATTAAGAGAACACGGAGCAGTTTCTCAGAAAGCTTCTTTTCAGGTTTTATCTTAGGATATCTTCTTTTTCACCACAGCCCTGTATGGCCTTCAAAATATCACTTTGCAAATTCCACAAAAACAGTCTTAGCGAACGGCTCCGTGAGGGGAAAGCTGTAACCTTGTGAGATGAATTAACAGATCACAAAGCAGTTTTTTAGAAAGCTGCTTTCCAGTTTTTAAATGAAAATATTTCCTTTTTCACAATTGCCCTCTATGGGCTTCCAAATATCACTTTACAAATTCCACAGGAATAGTCTTAGCGAAAGGCTTCTTGATGGGAAATCTGTAACTCTGTGAGATGAATTAACAGAACACAAAGCAGTTTCTCAGAAAGCTTCTTTCCAGTTTTTAACTGAAGATATTTCCTTTTTCACCTTGCCCTCTATGGGCTTCCAAATATCACTCTTCTATTCCACAAGAACAGTCTTAGCGAAAGGCTTCTTGAGGGGAAAGCTTTAACTCTGTGAGATGAATTAAAGGAAAACAAAGCAATTTCCCCGAAAGCTTCCTTCCAGTTTTTAACTGAAGATATTTTTTTTTTTCACCATAGCCCTCAATGGACTTCCAAATATCACCTTGCAAATTTCACAAGAACAGTCTTAGTGAACGGCTTCTTCAGGGGAAAGCGCTAACTCTGAGAGATGAACTATCAAAACACAAAGCAGTTTCTCAGAAAGCTTCTTTTCGGTTTTTAACTTAGGATATTTTCTTTTTCAACATAGCCCTCTATGGGCTTCCACATATAGCTTTGCAAATTCCACAAGAACAGTCTTAGCCAAAGGCTTCTTGAGGGGAAAGCTGTAACTCTGTGAGATGAATTAACAGATCACAAAGCAGTTTCTCAGAAAGCTTCTTTCCAGTTTTAAATGAAAATATTTCCTTTTTCACCATAGCCCTCTAGGGGCTTCCAAATATCACTTTGCAAATTCCACAAGAAAAGTCTTAGCGAAAGGCTTCTTGAAGGAAAGCTGTAACTGTGTGAGATGAATTAACAGAACACAAAGCAGTTTCTCAGAAAGCTTCTATACCGTTTTTAACTGAAGATATTTCCTTTTTCACCATAGCCCTCTAAGGGCTTCCAAATATCACTTTGCAAATTCCACAAGAACTGTTTTAGTGAACGGCTTCTTGAGGGGAAAGATATAACTCTGTGAGATGAATTAAGAGAAGACAATGCAGTTCCTCAGAAAGCTTCTTTTCGGTTTTTATCTTAGGATATTGCCTTTTTCGCCATAGCCCTCTAAGGGCTTCCAAATATCACTTTGGAAATTCCGCAAGAGCAGTCTCAGTAAACGGCTTCTTGAGGGGAAAGCTGTAACTCTGTGAGATGAATTAACAGAACACGAAGCAGTTTCTGTGAGAGATTCTTTCCAGTTTTAAATGAAAATATTTCCTTTTTCACCATAGCCCTATGGGCTTCCAAATATCACTTTGCAAATTCCACAAGAACAGTCTTAGTGAAAGGCTTATTGAGGGGAAAGCTATAACTCTGTGAGATGAATTAAGAGAACACAAAGCAGTTTCTCAGAAAGCTTCTTTTCAGTTTTAACTTAGGATATTTCCATTTTCACCATAGCCCTCTATGGGCTTCCAAATATCACTTTGCAAATTCCACAAGAACAGCCTTAGTGAATGGCTTCTTGAGGGAAAGCTGTAACTCTGTGAGATGAATTAACAGATCACAAAGCAGTTTCTCAGAAAGCTTCTTTCCAGTTTTAAATGAAAATATTTCCTTTTTCACCATAGCCCTCTAGGGGCTTCCAAATATCACTTTGCAAATTCCACAAGAAAAGTCTTAGCGAAAGGCTTCTTGAAGGAAAGCTGTAACTGTGTGAGATGAATTAACAGAACACAAAGCAGTTTCTCAGAAAGCTTCTTTTCAGTTTTCATCTTAGGATATTTCCTTTTTCACCATAGCACTTTAAGGGATTCCAAATATCACCTTGCAATTTCCACAAGAACAGTCTTAGTGAACGGCTTCTTGAGGGGAAAGATATAACTCTGTGAGATGAATTAAGAGAAGACAATGCAGTTTCTCAGAAAGCTTCTTTTCGGTTTTTATCTTAGGATATTTCCTTTTTCGCCATAGCCCTCTATGGTCTTCCAAATATCACTTTGCCAATTCCACAAGAACAGTCTTAGTGAAAGGCTTCTTGAGGGGAAAGCTGTAACTCTGTGAGATGAATTAACAGAACACAAAGCACTTTCTCAGAAAGCTTCTTTCCAGTTTTTAACTGAAGATATATATTTTTTTCACCATAGCCCTCTATGGGCTTCCAAATATCACTTTGCAAATCTCACAAGAACAGTCTTAGCGAAAGGATCCTTGAGGGAAGGCTGTAACTCTGTGAGATGAACTAACAGAACACAAAGCAGTTTCTCAGAAAGCTCCTTTCCAGTTTTAAACGAAAGATATTTCCTTTTTCACCATAGCCCTCTATGGGCTTCCAAATATCACTTTGCAAATCTCACAAGAACAGTCTTAGCGAAAGGATCCTTGAGGGAAGGCTGTAACTCTGTGAGATGAACTAACAGAACACAAAGCAGTTTCTCAGAAAGCTCCTTTCCAGTTTTAAACGAGAGATATTTCCTTTTTCACCATAGCTCTCTATGGGTTTCCAAATATCACTTTGCAAATTCCACAAGAACAGTCTTAGTGAACGGCTTCTTAAGGAGAAAGCTGGAACTCTGCGAGATGAATTAAGAGAACACAATGTAGTTTCTCAGAAAGCTTCTTTTCGGTTTTTATCTTAGGATATTTCCTTTTTCACCATAGCCCAATATGGGCTTCCAAATATCACCTTGCAATTTCCACAAGAACAGTCTTAGCGAAAGGCTTTTGAGGGGAAAGCTATAACTCTGTGAGATGAATTAAGAGAACACAATGTAGTTTCTCAGAAAGCTTCTTTTCGGTTTTTATCTGAGGATATTTCGTTTTTCGTCATAGCACACTATGGGCTTCCAAATATGTCTTTGCAAATTCCACAAGAACAGTCTTAGTGAACGGCTTCTTGAAGGGAAAGCTGTAACTCTGTGAGATGAACTAACAGAACACAAAGCAGTTTCTCAGAAAGCTTCTTTTCGGTTTTTATCTTAGGATATTTCCTTTTTCACCACAGCCATATATGGGCTTCCAAATATCACCTTGCAATTTCCACAAGAACAGTCTTAGCGAAAGGCTTTTGAGGGGAAAGCTATAACTCTGTGAGATGAATTAAGAGAACACAATGTAGTTTCTCAGAAAGCTTCTTTTCAGTTTTTATCTTAGGATATTTCCTTTTTCACCATAGCTCTCTCTTTGCTTCCAAATATCACTTTGCAAATTCCACAAGAACAGTCTTAGCGAACGGCTTCTTGAGGGGAAAGCTGTAGCTTTGTTAGATGAACTAACAGACCACAAAGCAGTTTCTCAGAAAGCTTCTTTTCGGTTTTTATCTTAGGATATTTCCTTTTTCACCATAGCCCTATGGGCTTCCAAATATCACTTTGCAAATTCCACAAGAACAGTCTTAGTGAACGGCTTCTTGAGGGGAAAGCTATAACTCTGTGAGATGAATTAAGAGAACACAATGTAGTTTCTCAGAAAGCTTCTTTTCGGTTTTTATCTGAGGATATTTCCTTTTTCACCATAGCCCTATATGGGCTTCCAAATATGTCTTTGCAAATTCCACAAGAACAGTCTTAGTGAACGGCTTCTTGAAGGGAAAGCTGTAACTCTGTGAGATGAATTAACAGAACACAAAGCAGTTTCTGGGAAAGATTCTTTCCACTTTTTAACGGAAGATATTTCCTTTTTCACCATAGCCGTCTATGGGTTTCCAAGTATCACTTTGTAAATTCCAGAAGAACAGTCTTAGTGAAAGGCTTCTTGAGGGAAAGCTATAACTCTGTGAGATGAATTAAGAGAACACAATGCAGTTTCTCAGAAAGCTTCTTTCCAGTTTTTAACGGAAGATATTTCATTTTCACCATAGCCTCTATGGGCTTCCAAATATCACTTTGTAAATTCCACAAGAACAGTCTTAGTGAATGGCTTCTTGAGGGAAAGCTATAACTCTGTGAGGTGAATTAAGAGAACACAATGCAGTTTCTCAGAAAGCTTCTTTTCGGTTTTATCTTAGGATATTTTTTTTCACCATAGCCCTCTAAGGGCTTCCAAATATCACTTTGCAAATTCCAGAAGAACAGTCTTAGCCAAAGGCTTCTTGAGGGAAAGCTGTAACTGTGAGATGAATTAACAGAACACAAAGCAGTTTCTCAGAGAGCTTTTTTCCAGTTTTTAACGGAAGATATTTCCTTTTCACCATAGCCTCTATGGGCTTCCAAATATCACTTTGTAAATTCCACAAGAACAGTCTTAGTGAATGGCTTCTTGAGGGAAAGCTATAACTCTGTGAGGTGAATTAAGAGAACACAATGCAGTTTCTCAGAAAGCTTCTTTTCGGTTTTTATCTTAGGATATTTCTTTTCACCATAGCCCTCTATGGGCTTCAAATATCACTTTGCAAATTCCAGAAGAACAGTCTTAGCCAAAGGCTTCTTGAGGGAAAGCTGTAACTGTGAGATGAATTAACAGAACACAAAGCAGTTTCTCAGAGAGCTTTTTTCCAGTTTTTAACGGAAGATATTTCCTTTTTCACCATAGCCCTCTATGGGCTTCCAAATATCTCTTTGAAAATTTCACAATAACAGTCTTAGTGAACAGCTTCTTGAATGGAAAGCTGTAATTCTGTGAGATGAATTAACAGAAAACAAAGCAGTTTCTCAGAAAGCTTCTTTTCGGTTTTTATCTTAGGATATTTCCTTTTTCACCATAGCCCTATATGGGCTTCCAAATATCACTTTGCAAAATTCAAAAGAACAGTCTTAGTGAACGGCTTCTTGAGAGGAAAGGTATAACACTGTGAGATGAATTAAGAGTACGCAGTGTAGTTTCTCAGGAAACTTCTTTTCGGTTTTTATCTTCTGATATTTCGTTTTTCGTCATAGCCCACTATGGGCTTCCAAATATTTCTTTGCAAATTCCACAAGAACAGTCTTAGTCAGCGGCTACTTGAGGGGAAAGCTGTAACTCTGTGAGATGAATTAACAGAACACAAAGCAGTTTCTCAGAAAGCTTCTTCCCAGGTTTTAACGGTAGATATTTCCTTTTCACCATAGCCCTATATGGGCTTCCAAATATCACTTTGCAAATTCCACAAGAACAGTCTTAGTGAACGGCTTCTTGAGGGAAAGCTGTAACTCTGTGAGATGAATTAACAGAACACAAAGCAGTTTCTCAGAAAGCTTCTTTTCGGTTTTTATCTTAGGATATTTTTTTCGCCATAGCCCTATATGGACTTCCAAATATCACTTTGCAAATTTCACAAGAACAGTCTTAGTGAACGGCTTCTTGAGGGAAGGCTGTAACTCTGTGAGATGAATTAACAGAACACAAAGCAGTTTCTCAGAAAGCTTCTTTCCAGTTTTTAACTGAAGTTACTCCTTTTTCACCATAGCCTTCTATGGGCTTCCAAATATCACTTTGCAAATTCCACAAGAACAGCCTTAGCGAAAGGCTTCTTGAGGGAAAGCTGTAACTCTGTGAGATGAATTAACAGAACACAAAGCAGTTTCTCAAAAAGCTTCTTTTCAGTTTTTATCTTAGGATATTTCCTTTTTAACCGTAGCCCTCTATGGGCTTCCAAATATCACTTTTCAAATACCACAAGAACAGTCTTAGCGAAAGACTTCTTGAGAGGAAAGCTGTAACTCTGTGAGTTGAATTAACAGAACACAAAGCAGTTTCTCAGAAAGCTTCTTTTCAGTTTTTATCTTATGATATTTCCTTTCTCACCATAGTCCTCTATAGGCTTGCAAATATGCCTTTGCAAATTCCACAAGAACAGTCTTAGCGAATGTCTTTTTGAGGTGAAAGCTGTAACTCTGTGAGATTAATTAACAGAACACAAAGCAGTTTCTCAGAAAGCTTCTTTCCAGTTTTTAACGGAAGATATTTCTTTTCACCATAGTCCTCTATAGGCTTGCAAATATGCCTTTGCAAATTCCACAAGAACAGTCTTAGTGAATGTCTTTTTGAGGTGAAAGCTGTAACTCTGTGAGATTAATTAACAGAATACAAAGCTGTTTCTCAGAAAGTTTATTTCCTGTTTTTAACGGAAGAGAATTTTTTTTTCACCATAAACCTCTATGGGCTTCCAAATATCACTTTGCAAATTCCACAAGAACATTCTTAGTGAAAGGTTTCTTGAGTGGAAAGCTGTAACTCTGTGAGATGAATTAACTGAACACAAAGTAGTTTCTCAGAAAGCTTCTTTCCAGGTTTTAACGGAAGATATTTTCTTTGTCACCACAGCCCTCTATAGGTTTCCATATATCACTTTGCCAATTTCACAAAAACTGTCTTAGTGATCGGTTTCTTAAGGGGAAAGCTGTAACTCTGTGACATGAATTAACAGAACACAAAGCAGTTTCTCAGAAAGCTTCTTTTCAGTTTTTATCTTAGGATATTTCCTTTTTCACCATAGTACTCTAAGGCACTCCAAATATGACTTTGCAAATTCCACAAGAAAAGTCTCAGCGAAAGGCTTCTTCAGGGGAAAGCTGTAACTCTGTGAGAGAAACTGACAGAACACAAAGCATTTTCTCAGAAAGCTTCTTTCCAGTTTTTAACGGAAGATATTTCCTTTTTCAACATAGTCCTCTATGGGCTTCCAAATATCACTTTGCAAATTCCACAAGAACAGTCTTAGCGAACGGCTTCTTGAGGGGAAAGCTGTCACTCTGTGAGATGAATTAACAGGACAGAAAGTAGTTTCTCAGAAAGATTGTTTCCAGTTTTTAACTGAAGATATTTCCTTTTTCACCATTTCCCTCTATGGGCTTCCCAATATCACTTTCAAATTCCCCAAGAACAGTCTTAGTGAAAGGCTTCTTGAGGGGAAAGCTGTAACTCTGTGAGACCAATTAAGAGAACACAAAGCAGTTTCTCAGAATGCTTCTTTCCAGTTTTTAACTGAAGATATTTCCTTTTCACCATAGCCCTCTATGGGCTTCCAAATATCACTTTGCAAATTCCACAAGAACAGTCTTAGCGAACGGCTTCTTGAGGGGAAAGCTGTAACTCTGTGAGATGAATTAACAGAACACAAAGCAGTTTCTCAGAAAGCTTCTTTCCAGTTTTTAACTGAAGATATTTCCTTTTCACCATTGCCCTCTATGGGCTTCCAAATATCACTTTGCAAATTCCTCAAGAACAGTCTTAGTGAAAGGCTTCTTGAGGGGAAAGCTGTAACTCTGTGAGATGAATTAAGAGAACACAAAGCAGTTTCTCAGAATGCTTCTTTCCAGTTTTTAACTGAAGATATTTCCTTTTTCACCATTGCCCTCTAGGGGCTTCCAAATATCACTTGCAAATTCCACAAGAACAGTCTTAGCGAACGGCTTCTTGAGGGGAAAGCTGTAACTCTGTGAGATGAATTAACAGAACACAAAGCAGTTTCTCAGAAAGCTTCTTTCCAGTTTTTAACTGAAGATATTTCCTTTTTCACCATTGCCCTCTATGGGCTTCCAAATATCACTTTGCAAATTCCACAAGAACAGTTTAGCGAAAGGCTTCTTGAGGGGATTGCTGTAACACTGTGAGATGAATTAAGAGAACACAGAGCAGTTTCTCAGAAAGCTTCTTTTCAGTTTTTAACTGAAGATATTTCTTTTTCACCATAGCCCTCTATG
Organism: Erythrocebus patas; assembly: GCA_023783455.1. Taxonomy (NCBI): domain Eukaryota; kingdom Metazoa; phylum Chordata; class Mammalia; order Primates; family Cercopithecidae; genus Erythrocebus; species Erythrocebus patas. Next base: position 25,997 of record JAKFHT010000763.1, on the reverse strand, counting down.
GGCTTCCAAATATCACTTTGCAAATTCCACAAGAACAGTCTTAGTGAACGGCTTCTTGAGGGGAAAGCTGTAACCTGTGAGATGAATTAACAGAACACAAAGCAGTTTCAGAAAGCTTCTTTCCAGTTTTTAACTGAAGATATTTCCTTTTTCACCATTGCCCTCTATGGGCTTCCAAATATCACTTTGCAAATTCCACAAGAACAGTCTTAGCGAAAGGCTTCTTGAGGGGAAAGCTGTAACTCTGTGAGATGAATTAACAGAACACAAAGCAGTTTCTCAGAAAGCTTCTTTCCAGTTTTTAACTGAAGATATTTCCTTTTTCACCATTGCCCTCTATGGGCTTCCAAATATCACTTTGCAAATTCCACAAGAACAGTCTTAGCGAACGGCTTCTTGAGGGGAAAGCTGTAACTCTGTGAGATGAATTAAGAGAACACAAAGCAGTTTCTCAGAAAGCTTCTTTCCAGTTTTTAACTGAAGATATTTCCTTTTTCACCATAGCCCTCTATGGGCTTCCAAATATCGCTTTGCAAATTGCAAAAGAACAGTCTTAGCAAAAGGCTTCTTGAGAGGAAAGCTGTAACTCTGTGAGATGCATTAACAGAACACAAAGCAGTTTCTCAGAAAGCTTGTTTCCAGTTTTAAACTGAAGATATTTCCTTTTTCACCATTGCCCTCTATGGGCTTCCAAATATCACTCTTCAAATTCCACAAGAACAGTCTTAGCGAAAGTCTTCTTGAGGGGAAAGCTGTAACTCTGTGAGACGAATTAACAGAATACAAAGCGGTTACTCAGAAAGCTTCTTTCCAGTTTTTACTGAAGATATTTCCTTTTTTACCTTTGCCCTCTATGGGCTTCCAAATGTCACTTTACAAATTCCACCAGAACAGTCTTAGTGAAAGGCTTCTTGAGGGGAAAGCTGTATCTCTGTGAGATGAATTAACAGCACAGAGTGTAGTTTCTCAGAAAGCTTCTTTTCAGTTTTTGTCTTAGGATAATTCCTTTCTCACCATAGCCCACTATGGGCTTCCAAATATCACTTTGCAAATTCCCGAAGAACAGTCTTATTGAAAGACTTCTTGAAGGAAAAGCTGTAGCTCTGTGAGAAGAATTTACAGAACACAAAGTAGTTTCTCAGAAAGCTTCTTTCCAGTTTTTAACTGAAGATATTTCCTTTTTCACCATTGCCCTCTATAGGCTTCCAAATATCACTTTGCAAATTCCTCAAGAACAGTCTTAGTGAAAGGCTCCTTTTGAGGAAAGCTGTAAGTCTGTGAGAAGGATTAAAGATAAAAAAGTAGTTTCTCAAAAAGCTTGTTTCCAGGTTTTAACGGAAAATATTGCCTTTTTCACCATTGCCCTCTACGGGCTTCCAAATATCACTTTACATATACCACAATAACAGTCTTAGCGAATGGCTTCTATAGTGGAAAGCTGTAACTCTCTGAGATGAATTAACAGAAAAGAGTGGAGTTTCACAGAAAGCTTCTTTTCATGTTTTAACTGAATATATTTCCTTTTTCACCGTTACCGTCTATGGTCTTCCAAATGTCACTTGGCAAATTCCTCAAAAACAGTCTTAGCAGAAGACATCTTGAGGGCAAAGCTGTAACTCCGTGAGATGAATCAAGAGAATACAAAGCAGTTTCTCAGAAAGCTTCTTTCCAGTTTTTAACTGAAGATATTTCCTTTTTCACCATTGACCTCTATTGTCTTCCAAATATCACTTTGAGAATTCCACAAGAACAGTCTTAGCGAAAGGCTTCTTGAAGGGAAACCTGTAACTCTGTGAGATGCATTAACAGAACACAGTGCAGTTTCTCAGAAAGCTTCTTTTCAGTTTTTAACTGAAGATATTTCCTTTTTCACCATTGCCCTCTATGGGCTTCTAAATATCACTTTGCAAATTCCACAAGAACAGTCTTAGCGAAAGTCTTCTTGAAGGAAAAGCTGTAACTCAGTGAGAAGAATTAACAGAACACAAAGCAGTTTCTCAGAAAACTTCTTTCCAGTTTTTAACGAAAGATATTTCCTTTTTCACAGTGGCCCTCTATGGGCTTCTAAATAGCAATTTGCAAATTCAACAAGAACAGTCTTAGCAAATGGCTTCTTGAAGGGAAAGCTGTAACTCTGTGAGATGAATTAACAAAACACAAAGCACTTTCTCAGAAAGCTTCTTTCCAGTTTTTAACTGAAGATATTTCCTTTTTCACCATTGTGCTCTACGGGCTTCCAAATATCACATTGCAAATTCCACAAGAACACCCTTAGCGAAAAGCTTCTTGAGAGGAAAGATGCAGCTCTGTGAGAAGAATTAACAGAACACAAAGCAGTTTCTCAGAAAGCTTCTTTCAAGTTTTTAACTGAAGATTTTTCCTTTTTCACCATTGTGCTCTACGGGCTTCCAAATATCACATTGCAAATTCCACAAGAACACCCTTAGCGAAAAGCTTCTTGAGAGGAAAGATGTAACTCTGTGAGATGAATTAACAGAACAGAGCAGTTTCTCAGAAAGCTTCTTTTCAGTTTTTAACTGAAGATATTTCCTTTTTCACCATTGCCCTCTATGGGCTTCCAAATATCACTTTGCAAATTCCACAAGAACAGTCTTAGCGAAGGCTTCTTGAGGGAAAGCTGTAACTCTGTGAGATGAATTAACAGAACAGAGCAGTTTCTCAGAAAGCTTCTTTTCAGTTTTATCTTAGGATATTTCCTTTTCACCATAGCCCTCTATGGGCTTCCAAATATCACTTTCAAATTCCACAAGAACAGTCTTAGCGAAAGGCTTCTTGAGGGAAAGCTGTAACTCTGTGAGATGAATTAACAGAACAGAGCAGTTTCTCAGAAAGCTTCTTTTCAGTTTTTAACTGAAGATATTTCTTTTTCACCATAGCCCTCTATGGGCTTCCAAATATCACTTTGCAAATTCCACAAGAACAGTCTTAGTGAAAGGCTTCTTGAGGGAAAGCTATAACTCTGTGAGATGAATTAACAGAACACAAGCAGTTTCTCAGAAAGCTTCTTTTCAGTTTTATCTTAGGATATTTCCTTTTTCACCATAGCCTCTATGGGCTTCCAAATATCACTTTGCAAATTCCACAAGAACAGTCTTAGTGAAAGGCTTCTTGAGGGAAAGCTGTAACTCTGTGAGATGAATTAACAGAACACAAAGCAGTTTCTCAGAAAGCTTCTTTTCAGTTTTAACTGAAGATATTTTCTTTTTCACCATAGCCTCTATGGACTTCCAAATATCACTTTGCAAATTCCACAAGAACAGTCTTAGTGAAAGGCTTCTTGAGGGAAAGCTGTAACTCTGTGAGATGAATTAACAGAACACAAAGCAGTTTCTCAGAAAGCTTCTTTCCAGTTTTATCTTAGGATATTTCCTTTTTCACCATAGCCTCTATGGGCTTCCAAATATCACTTTGCAAATTCCACAAGAACAGTCTTAGTGAAAGGCTTCTTGAGGAAAGCTGTAACTCTGTGAGATGAATTAACAGAACACAAAGCAGTTTCTCAGAAAGCTTCTTTCCAGTTTTTAACTGAAGATATTTCCTTTTCACCATTGCCCTCTATGGGCTTCCAAATATCACTTTCAAATTCCACAAGAACAGTCTTAGCGAAGGCTTCTTGAGGAAAGCTGTAACTCTGTGAGATGAATTAACAGAACAGAGCAGTTTCTCAGAAAGCTTCTTTCAGTTTTATCTGAAGATATTTCCTTTTCACCATTGCCCTCTATGGGCTTCCAAATATCACTTTGCAAATTCCACAAGAACAGTCTTAGCGAAGGCTTCTTGAGGAAAGCTGTAACTCTGTGAGATGAATTAACAGAACACAAAGCAGTTTCTCAGAAAGCTTCTTTCCAGTTTTTAACTGAAGATATTTCCTTTTTCACCATTGCCCTCTATGGGCTTCCAAATATCACTTTGCAAATTCCACAAGAACAGCCTTAGCGAAAGGCTTCTTGAGGGAAAGCTGTAACTCTGTGAGATGAATTAACAGAACACAAAGCAGTTTCTCAGAAAGCTTCTTTCAGTTTTTATCTTAGGATATTTCCTTTTTCACCATAGCCCTCTATGGGCTTCCAAATATCACTTTGCAAATTCCACAAGAACAGTCTTAGCGAAGGCTTCTTGAGGAAAGCTGTAACTCTGTGAGATGAATTAACAGAACACAAAGCAGTTTCTCAGAAAGCTTCTTTCCAGTTTTTAACGAAGATATTTCCTTTTTCACCATAGCCCTCTATGGGCTTCCAAATATCACTTTGCAAATTCCACAAGAACAGTCTTAGTGAAAGGCTTCTTGAGGAAAGCTGTAACTCTGTGAGATGAATTAACAGAACACAAAACAGTTTCTCAGAAAGCTTCTTTCAGTTTTATCTTAGGATATTTCCTTTTTCACCATAGCCCTCTATGGGCTTCCAAATATCACTTTGCAAATTCCACAAGAACAGTCTTAGCGAAAGGCTTCTTGAGGGGAAAGCTGTAATTCTCTGAGATGAATTAACAGAACACAAAGCAGTTTCTCAGAAAGCTTCTTTCCAGTTTTTAACTGAAGATATTTCCTTTTTCACCATAGCCTCTATGGGCTTCCAAATATCACTTTGCAAATTCCACAAAAACAGCCTTAGCGAAAGGCTTCTTGAGGGAAAGCTGTAACTCTGTGAGATGAATTAACAGAACAGAGCAGTTTCTCAGAAAGCTTCTTTCCAGTTTTTAACTGAAGATATTTTTTTTCACCATTGCCCTCTATGGGCTTCCAAATATCACTTTGCAAATTCCACAAGAACAGTCTTAGCGAAAGGCTTCTTGAAGGAAAGCTGTAACTCTGTGAGATGAATTAACAGAACACAAAGCAGTTTCTCAGAAAGCTTCTTTACAGTTTTTAACTGAAGATATTTCCTTTTTCACCATTGCCCTCAATGGGCTTCCAAATATCACCTTCCAAATTCCACAAGAACAGCCTTAACGAAAGGATTCTTGAGGTGAAAGCTGTAACTTTGTGAGAAGAATTAACAGAACACAAAGCAGTTTCTCAGAAAGCTTCTTTCAGTTTTTATCTTAGGATATTTCTTTTCACCATAGCCCTCTATGGGCTTCCAAATATCACTTTGCAAACTCCACAAGAACAGTCTTAGCGAAAGGCTTCTTGAGGAGAAAGCTGTAACTCTGTGAGATGAATTAACAGAACACAAAGCAGTTTCTCAGAAAGCTTCTTTCCAGTTTTTAACGGAAGATATTTCCTTTTTCACCATAGCCCTCTATGGGCTTCCAAATATCACTTTGCAAATTCAACAAGAACAGTCTTAGTGAAAGGCTTCTTGAAGGGAAAGCTGTAACTCTGTGAGATGAATTAACAGAACACAAAGCAGTTTCTCAGAAAGCTTCTTTTCTGTTTTTATCTTAGTATATTTACATTTTCACCATAGCCCTCTATGGGCTTCCAAATTTCACTTTGCAGATTCCACAAGAACAATCTTAGCGAAAGGCTTCCTGAGCGGAAAGCTGTAACTCTCTGAGATGAATTAACAGAACACAAATGAGTTTTTCAGAAATCTTCATTCCAGTTTTTAACTTAAGGTATTTCCTTTTACACCATAAACCTCTATAGGCTTCCAAATACCACTTTGCAAATTCCACAAGAATAGCCTTAACGAAAGGATACTTGAGGGGAAATCTATAACTCTGTGACATGAATTAAGAGAACAAAATGCAGTTTCTGAGAAAGCTTATTTTCGGTTTTTGTCTTAAAATATTTACTTTTTCGCCATAGTCCTCTAACAGCTTACAAATATCACTTTGCAAATTCCACAAGATCAGTCTTAGTGAATGGCTTCTTGAGGGGAAAGCTGTAACTCTGTGAGATTAATTTCCAGAACACAAACCAGTTTCTCAGAAAGCTTCTTTCCAGTTTTTAACAGAAGATATTTCCTTTTAACCATAGCCTTCTAAGGGCTTCCAAATATCACTTTGCAAATTCCACAAGAAGAGACTTAGCGAAACGTTTCTTTAGGGGAAAGCTGTAACTCTGTGAGATGAATTGACCGAACACAAAGCAGTTTCTCAGACAGCTTCTTTACGGTTTTTAACGGAAGATATGTCGTTTTTCACCATAGCCCTCTATGGGCTTCCAAATATCACCTTGCAAATTCCACAAGAACAGTCTTAGCGAAAGACTTCTTGAGGAGAAAGCAGTAACTGTGTGAGATGAGTTAACAGACCACAAAGCAGTTATTCAGAAGGCTTCTTTCCAGTTTTTAACAGAATATATTTCCTTTTTCACCATAGCCCTCTATAGGCTTCCAAATATCATTTTGCAAATTCCCCAATAATAGCTTTAAGAAAAGGATTCTTGCGGGGAAAGCTATAACTCTGTGAGATGATTTCAGAGAACACAATGCAGTTTCTCACAACGCTTCTTTTCGGTTTTTGTCTTAGAATATTTATTTTTTCGCCATAGCCTTCTATAGGCTTCCAAATATCACTTTGCAAATTCCACAAGATCAGTCTTAGTGAACGGCTTCTTGAGGGGAAAGCTGTAACTCTGTGAGATGAATTAACAGAACACAAAGCAGTTTCTCAGAAAGATTCTTTCCAGTTTTTCACAGAAGATATTTCCTTTTTCACCATAGCCCTCTAAGGGCTTCCAATTATCACTTTGCAAATTCCACAAGAACAGTCTTAGCGAAAGGCTTCTTGAGGGGAAAGCTGTAACTCTGTGAGATGAATTTACAGAACACAAAGCAGTTTCTCAGAAAGCTTCTTTCCAGTTTCTAACTGAAGGTATTTCCTTTTTCACCGAAGCCCTTTATGGGCTTCCAAATATCACTTTGTAAATTCCACAAGAACAGTCTTAGCGAAAGGCTTCAGGAGGAGAAAGCTGTAGCTCTGTGAGATGAATTAACAGAACACAAAGCAGTTTCTCAGAAAGCTTCTTTTCAGTTTTGAATTTAGGATATTGGCTTTTTCACCACAGCCGTCTAGAGATTCCAAATACCACTTTGCAAATTCCACAAGAACAGTCTTAGCGAAAGGCTTCTTGTGGGGAAAGCTATAACTCTGTGAGATAAGTTAACAGATTACAAAGTAGTCTCTCAGAAAGCTTCTTCCCAGTTTTTAACTGAAGATATTTCCTTTTTCACCATAGCCCTTTAAGGGCTTCCAAATATCACTTTGCAAATTCCACAAGAACAGTCTTAGCGAAAGGCTTCTTGAGGGGAAAGCTATAAGTCTGTGAGATGAATTAAGGGAATACAATGCAGTTTCTCAGAAAGCTTCTTTTCGGATTTTATCTTAGGATATTTCCTTTTTCGCTATAGCCTGCTATGAGCTTCCAAATATCACTTTGTAAATTCCACAAGAAGTCTCAGTGAACGCCTTGCTGAAGGGAAAGCTGTAACTCTGTAGGATGAATTAACAGAACACAAAGCAGTTTCTAAGAAAGATTCTTTCCAGTTTTTAACAGAAGATATTTCCTTTTTCACCATAGTCCTCTTCGGGCTTCCGAATATCACTTTGCAAGTTCCACAAGAACATTCTTAGCGAAAGGCTTTTTGAGTGGAAAGCTGTAACTCTGTGAAATGAATTAACAAAACACAAAGCAGTTTCTCCAAAAGCTTCTTTTCAGTTGTTATCTTGTGATATTTCTTTTGTCACCATAGCCGTCTATAGGCTTCCAAAATCACTTTGCAAATTCCACAAGAACAGTCTTAGCGAAAGGCTTCTTGAGGGGAAAGCTGTAAGTCTGTGAGATGAATTGACCGAACACAAAGCAGTTTCTCAGAAAGCTGCTTTTCGGTTGTTAACGGAAGATATGTCGTTTTTCTCCATAGCCCTCTATGGGCTTCCAAATATCACCTTGCAAATTCCACAAAAACAGTCTTAGCGAAAGGCTTCTTAAGGAGAAAGCTGTAACTGTGTGAGATGAATTAACAGACCACAAAGCAGTTACTCAGAAAGCTTCTTTCCAGTTTTTTTCCAGTTTTTAACGGAAGATATTTCCTTTTTCACCATAGCCCTCTATAGGCTTCCAAATATCACTTTGCAAATTCCACAAGAATAGCCTTAACGAAAGGATTCTTGAGGGGAAAGCTATAACTCTGTGAGATGAATTAGGAGAACACAATGCAGTTTGTCAGAAAGCCTCTTTTCGTTTTTTGTCTTAGAATATTTACTTTTTCGCCATAGCCCTGTATAGGCTTCCAAATATCACTTTGCAAATTCCACAAGGTCAGTCTTAGTGAACGGCTTCTTGAGGGGAAAGCGGGAACTCTGTGAGATGAATTAGCAGAACACAAATCAGCTTCTCAGAAAGCTTCTAACCAGCTTTTAACAGAAGATATTTCCTTTTTCACCATAGCCCTCTAAGGGCTTCCAATTATCACTTTGCAAATTCCACAAAAACAGTCTTAGCGAAAGATTTCTAGAGGGGAAAGCTGTAACTCTGTGAGATGAATTAACAGAACACAAAGCAGTTTCTCAGAAAGCTTCTTTTCAGTTTTTATCTTAGGATATTTTCTTTTTCACCATAGCCCTCTATGGGCTTCCAAATATCACTTTGAAAATTCCCCAAAAACAGTCTTAGCGAAAGGCTTCTTGAGGGGAAAGCTGTAACTCTGTGAGATGAATTAACAGAACACAAAGCAGTTTCTCAGAAGGATTTTTTCCAGTTTTTAACGGAAGATATTTTCTTTTCACCGTAGCCCTCTACGTGCTTCCAAATATGACTTTGCTAATTTCACAGGAACAGTCTTAGTGAACGGCTTCTTGAGGGGAAAGCTGTAACTCTGTGAGATGAATTAACAGAAAACAAAGCAGTTTTTCAGAAAGCTTCTTTTCGTTTTTTATCTTAGGATATTTCCATTTTCACCATAGCCCTCTATGGGCTTCCAAATATCATTTTGCAAATTCCACAAGAACAGTCTTAGCGAAAGCCTTCTTGAGAGGAAAGCGGTAACTCTGTGAGGTGAATTAACAGAACACAAAGCAGTTTCTCGGAAAGCTTCTTTTCAATTTTCATCTTTGGATATTTCCTTTTTCACCATAGCCCTCTATGGGCTTCCAAAGATCACTATGCAAATTCCACAGGAACAGTCTTAGCTAAAGGCTTCTTGAGGGGAAAGCTGTAACTCTGTGAGATGAATTAACAGAACACAAAGCAGTTTCTCAGAGAGCTTCTTTCCAGTTTTTAACGGAAGATATTTCCTTTTTCACCATAGCCCTCTAAGTGCTTCCAAATATCACTTTGAAAATTCCACAAGAACAGTCTTAGCGAAAGGCTTCTTTAGGGAAAAGCGGTAACTCTATGAGAAGAATTAAGAGAACACAAAGCAGTATCTCAGAAAGCTGCTTTCCAGTTTTTAACTGGAGATATTTCTTTTTTCTACATTGCCCTCTATGGGCTACAAAATATCACTTTGCAAATTCCACAAGAACAGTCTTAGCGAAAGGTTTCTTGAAGGGAAACCTGTAACTCTATGAGATGAATTGCCAGAACACAAGGCAGTTTCTCAGAAAGCTTTTTTCCAGTTTTTCACTGAAGATATTTCCTTTTTCACCATAGCCGTCTATGGGCTTCCAAATATCCCTTTGCAAATTCCAGAATAACAGCCTTATTGAAAGGCTTCTTGAGTGGAACGCTGTAACTCTGTGATAAGAATTAACAGAACACAAAACAGTTTCTCAGAAAGCTTCTTTCCAGTTTTTAACGGAAGATCTTTCCTTTCTCACCATACCCCTCTATGGGCTAACAAATAACACTTTGCAAATTCCACAAAAACAGTCTTAGCGAAAGGTTTCTTGAGGGAAAAGCTGTAACTCTGTGAGATGAATTAAAAGAACACAAAGCAGTTTCTCTGAAATTTTCATTTCCCTTTTTAACGGAAGATATTTCCTTTTTCACCGTAGCCCTTATGGGCTTCCAAATATCACCTTGCAAATTCCACAAAAATAGTCTTAGTGAACGGCTTCTTGAGGGGAAAGCTGTAACTCTGTGAGATGAATTAACAGAACACAAAGCAGTTTCTCAGAAAGCTTCTTTCCGTTTTTCACTGAAGATATTTCCTTTTCACCATAGCCCTCTATGGGCTTCCAAATATCACTTTGAAAATGATACAAGAACAGTCTTAGCGAAAGGCTTCTTGAGAGGAATGCTGTAACTCTATGAGATGAATTAACAGAACACAAGGCAGTTTCCCAAAAAGATTCTTTCCAGTTTTTAACTGAAGATATTTCCTTTTTCTCCATAGCCCTCTAAAGGCTTCCAAATATCACTTTGCAAATTCCACAAGAACAGTCTTAGCGAAAGGTTTCTTGAGGGGAAAGCTGTAACTCTGTGAGATGAATTAACAGAACACAAAGCAGTTTCTCAGAATGCTTCTTTCCAGTTTTTAACTGAAGATATTTCCTTTTTCACCATAGCCCTCTATGGGCTTCCAAATATCACTTTGCAAATTCCACAAGAACAGTCTTAGCGAAAGGCTTCTTGAGGGAAAGCTGTAACTCTGTGAGATGAATTAACAGAACACAAAGCAGTTTCTCAGAAAGCTTCTTTTCATTTTTTATCTTAGGATATTTCCTTTTCACCATAGCCCTCTATGGGCTTCCAAATATCACTTTGCAAATTCACAAGAACAGTCTTAGCGAAAGGTTTCTTGAGGGAAAGCTGTAACTCTATGAGATGAATTAACAGAACACAAAGCAGTTTCTCAGAAAGCTTCTTTCAGTTTTTATCTTAGGATATTTCCTTTTCACCATAGCCCTCTATGGCTTCCAAATATCACTTTGCAAATTCCACAAGAACAGCCTTAGCGAAAGGCTTCTTGAGGAAAGCTGTAACTCTATGAGATGAATTAACAGAACAAAAGCAGTTTCTCAGAAAGCTTTTTCCAGTTTTATCTTAGGATATTTCCTTTTTCACCATAGCCCTCTAAGGGCTTCCAAATATCACTTTGCAAATTCCACAAGAACAGTCTTAGCGAAGGCTTCTTGAGAGGAAAGCTGTAACTCTGTGAGATGAATTAACAGAACACAAAGCAGTTTCTCAGAAAGCTTCTTTCAGTTTTTAACTGAAGATATTTTTTTTCACCATAGCCCTCTATGGCTTCCAAATATCACTTTCAAATTCCACAAGAACAGCCTTAGCGAAAGGCTTCTTGAGGGAAAGCTGTAACTCTATGAGTTTAATTAACAGAACAAAAAGCAGTTTCTCAGAAAGCTTCTTTACAATTTTTATCTTAGAATATTTCCTTTTTCACCATAGCCCTCTAAGGGCTTCCAAATATCACTGTGCAAATTCCATAGGAACAGTCTTAGCGAAAGGCTTCTTGAGAGGAAAGGTGTAATTCTGAGAGTTGAATTAACAGAACACAAACCAGTTTCTCAGAAAGCTTCTTTTCACTTTTTATCTTAGGATATTTCCTTTTTCCCCCATCCCTCTAATGGCATCCCAATAACACTTTACAAATTCCAAAAGAACAGTCTTACCGAAAGGCTTCTTGAGGAGAAATCGGTAACTCTGTGAGATGAATTAACAGAACACAAAGCAGTTTCTCAGAAAGATTCTTTTCAGTTTTTAACGGAAGATATTTCCTTTTTCAACATTGCCTTCTATAGGCTTCCAAATATCACTTTGCAAATTCCACAAAAACAGTCTTAGCGAACGGCTTCTTGAGGCGAAAACTGTAACTCTGAGAGATGACTTAGCAGAACACAAAGTAGTTTCTCAGAATGCTTCTTTCCAGTTTTTAACTGAAGATATTTCCTTTTTCACCATTGCCCTCTATGGGCTTCCAAGTATCACTCTTCAAATTCGACAACAACAGTCTTAGCGAAGGCTTCTTGAGGGAAAGCTGTAACTCTGTGAGATGAATTAACAGAACACAAAGCAGTTTCTCAGAAAGCTTCTTTCAGTTTTTAACTGAAGATATTTCCTTTTTCACCATTGCCCTCTATGGGCTTCAAATATCACTTTGCAAATTCCACAAGAACAGTCTTAGCGAAGGCTTCTTGAGAGGAAAGCTGTAACTCTGTGAGATGAATTAACAGAACACAAAGCAGTTTGTCAGAAAGCTTCTTTCAGTTTTTAACTGAAGATATTTCCTTTTCACCATTGCCCTCTATGGGCTTCAAATATCACTTTCAAATTCCACAAGAATAGTCTTAGCGAAAGGCTTCTTGAGGAAAGCTGTAACTCTGTGAGATGAATTAACAGAACACAAAGCAGTTTCTCAGAAAGCTTCTTTCCAGTTTTTAACTGAAGATATTTCCTTTTTCACCATTGCCCTCTATGGGCTTCAAATATCACTTTGCAAATTCACAAGAACAGTCTTAGCGAAAGGCTTCTTGAGGGAAATCTGTAACTCTGTGAGATGAATTAACAGAACAAAAGCAGTTTCTCAGAAAGCTTCTTTCAGTTTTTAACTGAAGATATTTCCTTTTTCACCATTGCCCTATGGGCTTCCAAATATCACTTTGCAAATTCCACAAGAACAGTCTTAGGGAAAGGCTTCTTGAGGGAAAGCTGTAACTCTGTGAGAAGAATTAACAGAACACAAAGTAGTTTCTCAGAAAGCTTCTTTCCAGTTTTTAACTGAAGATATTTCCTTTTTCACCATAGCCCTCTATGGCTTCCAAATATCACTTTCAAATTCCACAAGAACAGTCTTAGCGAAAGGCTTCTTGAGGGAAATCTGTAACTCTGTGAGATGAATTAACAGAACACAAAGCAGTTTCTCAGAAAGCTTCTTTCAGTTTTTAACTGAAGATATTTCCTTTTTCACCATTGCCCTCTATGGGCTTCCAAATATCACTTTGCAAATTCCACAAGAACAGTCTTAGCGAACGGCTTCTTGAGGGAAAGCTGTAACTCTGTGAGATGAATTAACAGAACAGAGTGCAGTTTCTCAGAATGCTTCTTTCCAGTTTTTAACTGAAGATATTTCCTTTTCACCATTGCCCTCTATGGGCTTCCAAATATCACTCTTCAAATTCCACAAGAACAGTCTTAGCGAACGGCTTCTTGAGGGGAAAGCTGTAACTCTGTGAGATGAATTAACAGAACACAAAGCAGTTTCTCAGAATGCTTCTTTCCAGTTTTTAACTGAAGATATTTCCTTTTTCACCATTGTCCTCTAGGGGCTTTCAAACATCACTTTGCAAATTCCACAAGAATAGTCTTACAGAACGGCTTCTTGATTGTAAAGCTGTAACTCTGTGAGATGGATTAACAGAACACAAAGCAGTTTGTCAGAAAGCTTCTTTTCAGTTTTTAACTGAAGATATTTCCTTTTTCACCATTGCCCTCTATGGGCTTCCAAATATCACTTTCAAATTCCACAAGAACAGTCTTAGCGAAAGGCTTCTTGAGGGGAAAGCTGTAACTCTGTGAGATGAATTAACAGAACACAAAGCAGTTTCTCAGAAAGCTTCTTTCCAGTTTTTAACTGAAGATATTTCCTTTTTCACCATTGCCCTCTATGGGCTTCCAAATATCACTTTCAAATTCCACAAGAACAGTCTTAGCGAAAGGCTTCTTGAGGGAAAGCTGTAACTCTGTGAGATGAATTAACAGAACACAAAGCAGTTTCTCAGAAAGCTTCTTTCCAGTTTTTAACTGAAGATATTTCCTTTTTCACCATTGCCCTCTATGGGCTTCCAAATATCACTTTGCAAATTCCACAAGAACAGTCTTAGTGAAAGGCTTCTTGAGGGGAAAGCTGTAACTCTGTGAGATGAATTAACAGAACACAGAGCAGTTTCTCTGAAAGCTTCTTTCCAGTTTTTAACTGAAGATATTTCCTTTTTCACCATTGCCCTCTATGGGCTTCCAAATATCGCTTTCAAATTCCACAAGAACAGTCTTAGCGAAAGGCTTCTTGAGGAGAAAGCTGTAACTCTGTGAGATGAATTAACAGAACACAAAGCAGTTTCTCAGAAAGCTTCTTTCCAGTTTTTAACTGAAGATATTTCCTTTTTCACCATTGCCCTCTATGGGCTTCCAAATATCACTTTGCAAATTCCACAAGAACAGTCTTAGCGAAGGCTTCTTGAGGGAAAGCTGTAACTCTGTGAGATGAATTAACAGAACAGAGCAGTTTCTCAGAAAGCTTCTTTCAGTTTTTAACTGAAGATATTTCCTTTTTCAACATTGCCCTCTATGGGCTTCCAAATATCACTTTCAAATTCCACAAGAACAGTCTTAGCGAAAGGCTTCTTGAGGGAAAGCTGTAACTCTGTGAGATGAATTAACAGAACAGAGTGCAGTTTCTCAGAAAGTTTCTTTCCAGTTTTTAACTGAAGATATTTCCTTTTTCACCATTGCCTCTATGGGCTTCCAAATATCACTTCAAATTCCACAAGAACAGTCTTAGCGAAAGGCTTCTTGAGGGAAAGCTGTAACTCTGTGAGATGAATTAACAGAACACAAAGCAGTTTCAGAAAGCTTCTTTCAGTTTTTAACTGAAGATATTTCCTTTTTCACCATTGCCCTCTATGGGCTTCCAAATATCACTTCAAATTCCACAAGAACAGTCTTAGCTAAAGGCTTCTTGAGGGAAAGCTGTAACTCTGTGAGATGAATTAACAGAACAGAGTGCAGTTTCTCAGAAAGCTTCTTCCAGTTTTAACTGAAGATATTTCCTTTTCACCATAGCCCTCTATGGGCTTCCAAATATCACTTTGCAAATTCCACAAGAACAGTCTTAGCGAAAGGCTTCTTGAGGGAAAGCTGTAACTCTGTGAGATGAATTAACAGAACAGAGTGCAGTTTCAGAAAGCTTCTTTCAGTTTTTAACTGAAGATATTTCCTTTTCACCATTGCCCTCTATGGGCTTCCAAATATCACTTTCAAATTCCACAAGAACAGTCTTAGCGAAAGGCTTCTTGAAGGGAAAGCTGTAACTCTGTGAGATGAATTAACAGAACAGAGTGCAGTTTGTCAGAAAGCTTCTTTTCAGTTTTTAACTGAAGATATTTCCTTTTTCACCATTGCCCTCTATGGGCTTCCAAATATCACTTTCAAATTCCACAAGAACAGTCTTAGCGAAAGGCTTCTTGAAGGGAAAGCTGTAACTCTGTGAGATGAATTAACAGAACAGAGTGCAGTTTCTCAGAAAGCTTCTTTCAGTTTTTAACTGAAGATATTTCCTTTTTCACCATTGCCTCTATGGGCTTCCAAATATCACTTTGCAAATTCCACAAGAACAGTCTTAGCGAAAGGCTTCTTGAGGGAAAGCTGTAACTCTGTGAGATGAATTAACAGAACACAAGCAGTTTCTCAGAAAGCTTCTTTCCAGTTTTAACTGAAGATATTTCCTTTTCACCATAGCCCTATGGGCTTCCAAATATCACTTTCAAATTCCACAAGAACAGTCTTAGCGAAAGGCTTCTTGAGGGAAAGCTGTAACTCTGTGAGATGAATTAACAGAACACAGAGCAGTTTCTCAGAAAGTTTCTTTCCAGTTTTAACTGAAGATATTTCCTTTTCACCATTGCCCTCTATGGGCTTCCAAATATCACTTTCAAATTCCACAAGAACAGTCTTAGTGAAAGGCTTCTTGAGGGAAAGCTGTAACTCTGTGAGATGAATTAACAGAACACAAAGCAGTTTCTCAGAAAGCTTCTTTCCAGTTTTAACTGAAGATATTTCCTTTTTCACCATTGCCCTCTATGGGCTTCCAAATATCACTTTCAAATTCCACAAGAACAGTCTTAGCGAAAGGCTTCTTGAGGGAAAGCTGTAACTCTGTGAGATGAATTAACAGAACACAGCAGTTTCTCAGAAAGCTTCTTTCCAGTTTTAACTGAAGATATTTCCTTTTTCACCATAGCCCTCTATGGGCTTCCAAATATCACTTTCAAATTCCACAAGAACAGTCTTAGCGAAAGGCTTCTTGAGGGAAAGCTGTAACTCTGTGAGATGAATTAACAGAACAGAGCAGTTTCTCAGAAAGCTTCTTTCAGTTTTTAACTGAAGATATTTTTTTCACCATTGCCCTCTATGGGCTTCCAAATATCACTTTGCAAATTCCACAAGAACAGTCTTAGTGAAAGGCTTCTTGAAGGAAAGCTGTAACTGTGAGATGAATTAACAGAACACAAAGCAGTTTCTCAGAAAGCTTCTTTCCAGTTTTAACTGAAGATATTTTTTTCACCATTGCCTCTATGGGCTTCCAAATATCACTTTCAAATTCCACAAGAACAGTCTTAGCGAAAGGCTTCTTGAGGGAAAGCTGTAACTCTGTGAGATGAATTAACAGAACACAAAGCAGTTTCTCAGAAAGCTTCTTTCCAGTTTTAACTGAAGATATTTCCTTTTTCACCATTGCCCTCTATGGGCTTCCAAATATCACTTTCAAATTCCACAAGAACAGTCTTAGCGAAAGGCTTCTTGAGGAAAGCTGTAACTGTGAGATGAATTAACAGAACACAAAGCAGTTTCTCAGAAAGCTTCTTTCCAGTTTTAACTGAAGATATTTCCTTTTTCACCACTGCCCCCTGTGGGCTTCCAAATATCACTTTGCAAATTCCACAAGAACAGTCTTAGCGAAGAGCTTCTTGCGGGGAAAGCTGTAACTCTGTGAGATGAATTAACAGAACACAAAGCAGTTTCTCAGAAAGCTTCTTTCCAGTTTTTAACTGAAGATATTTCCTTTTTTACCATTGCCCTCTATGGGCTTCCAAATATCACTTTTCATATTCCACAAGAACAGTCTTAGGGAAAGGCTTCTTGAGGGGAAAGCTGTAACTCTGTGAGACGAATTAACAGAACACAAAGCAGTTTCTCAGAAAGCTTCTTTACAGTTTTTAACTGAAGATATTTCCTTTTTTACCATTGCCCTCTATGGGCTTCCAAATGTCAGTTTGCAAATTCCACAAGAACAGTCTTAGCGTAAGGCTTCTTGAGGGGAAAGCTGTAACTTTGTGAGACGAATTAACAGAACACAAAGTAGTTTCTCAGAAAGCTTCTTTCCAGTTTTAACTGAAGATATTTCCTTTTTTACCATTGCCCTCTATGGGCTTCTAAATAACACTTTGCCAATTCCACAAGAAGAGTCTTATCGAAAGGTTTCTTGTGGGGAAAGCTATTACTCTTTGAGATGAATTCACAGAACAGAAAGTGCAGTTTCTCAGAAAGCTTCTTTCCAGTTTTAACTGAAGATATTTCCTTTTTCACCATTGCCCTCTATGGGCTTCCAAATATCACTTTTCAAATTCCACAAGAACAGTCTTAGCGAAAGGCTTCTTGAAGGGAAAGCTGTAACTCTGTGAGATGAATTAACAGAACAGAGTGCAGTTTCTCAGAAAGCTTCTTTTCAGTTTTTAACTGAAGATATTTCCTTTTCACCATTGCCCTCTATGGGCTTCCAAATATCACTTTTCAAATTCCAAAAGAACAGTCTTAGCGAAAGGCTTCTTGAGGAAAGCTGTAACTCTGTGAGATGAATTAACAGAACACAAAGCAGTTTCTCAGAAAGCTTCTTTCCAGTTTTTAACTGAAGATATTTCCTTTTTCACCATTGCCCTCTATGGGCTTCCAAATATCACTTTTCAAATTCCACAAGAACAGTCTTAGTGAAAGGCTTCTTGAGGAAAGCTGTAACTCTGTGAGATGAATTAACAGAACACAAGGCAGTTTCTCAGAAAGCTTCTTTCCAGTTTTAACTGAAGATATTTCCTTTTCACCATTGCCCTCTATGGGCTTCCAAATATCACTCTTCAAATTCCACAAGAACAGTCTTAGCGAAAGGCTTCTTGAAGGGAAAGCTGTAACTCTGTGAAATGAATTCACAGAACACAAAGCAGTTTCTCAGAAAGCTTCTTTCCAGTTTTAACTGAAGATATTTCCTTTTTCACCATTGCCTCTATGGGCTTCCAAATATCACTTTTCAAATTCCACAAGAACAGTCTTAGCGAAAGGCTTCTTGAGGGAAAGCTGTAAATCTGTGAGATGAATTAACAGAACACAGAGTGCAGTTTCTCAGAAAGCTTCTTTCCAGTTTTAACTGAAGATATTTCCTTTTTCACCATAGCCCTCTATGGGCTTCCAAATATCACTTGCAAATTCCACAAGAACAGTCTTAGCGAAAGGCTTCTTGAGGAGAAAGCTGTAACTCTGTGAGATGAATTAACAGAACACAGAGCAGTTTCTCAGAAAGCTTCTTTCCAGTTTTAACTGAAGATATTTCCTTTTTCACCATTGCCCTCTATGGGCTTCCAAATATCACTTTTCAAATTCCACAAGAACAGTCTTAGCGAAAGGCTTCTTGAGGGAAAGCTGTAACTCTGTGAGATGAATTAACAGAACACAAAGCAGTTTCTCAGAAAGCTTCTTTCCAGTTTTTAACTGAAGATATTTCCTTTTTCACCATTGCCCTCTATGGGCTTCCAAATATCACTTTGCAAATTCCACAAGAACAGTCTTAGCGAACGGCTTCTTGAGGGGAAAGCTGTAACTCTGTGAGATGAATTAACAGAACACAAAGCAGTTTCTCAGTAAGCTTCTTTCCAGTTTTTAACTGAAGATATTTCCTTTTTCACCATTGCCTCTATGGGCTTCCAAATATCACTTTTCAAATTCCACAAGAACAGTCTTAGCGAAAGGCTTCTTGAAGGGAAAGCTGTAACTCTGTGAGATGAATTAACAGAACACAAAGCAGTTTCTCAGAAAGCTTCTTTCCAGTTTTTAACTGAAGATATTTCCTTTTTCACCATTGCCCTCTATGGGCTTCCAAATATCACTTTTCAAATTCCACAAGAACAGTCTTAACGAAAGGCTTCTTGAGGGAAAGCTGTAACTCTGTGACATGAATTTACAGAACACAGAGTAGTTTCCCCGAAAGCTTCTTTCAGTTTTTAACTGAAGATATTTCCTTTTTCACCATTGCCCTCTATGGGCTTCCAAATATCACTTTTCAAATTCCACAAGAACAGTCTTAGCGAAAGGCTTCTTGAAGGGAAAGCTGTAACTCTGTGAGATGAATTAACAGAACAGAGTGCAGTTTCTCAGAAAGCTTCTTTTCAGTTTTTAACTGAAGATATTTCCTTTTCACCATTGCCCTCTATGGGCTTCCAAATATCACTTCAAATTCCACAGAACAGTCTTAGCGAAAGGCTCTTGAGGGAAAGCTGTAACTCTGTGAGATGAATTAACAGAACACAAAGTGCAGTTTCTCAGAAGCTTCTTTCCAGTTTTTAACTGAAGATATTTCCTTTTCACCATTGCCCTCTAGGGCTTCCAAGTATCACTTTGCAAATTCCACAAGAACAGTCTTAGCGAAAGGCTTCTTGAGGAAAGCTGTAACTCTGTGAGATGAATTAACAGAACAGAGTGCAGTTTCTCAGAAAGCTTCTTTCCAGTTTTTAACTGAAGATATTTCCTTTTCACCATTGCCCTCTATGGGCTTCCAAATATCACTTTTCAAATTCCACAAGAACAGTCTTAGCGAAAGGCTTCTTGAGGGAAAGCTGTAACTCTGTGAGATGAATTAACAGAACACAAAGCAGTTTCTCAGAAAGCTTCTTTCCAGTTTTTAACTGAAGATATTTCCTTTTTCACCATTGCCCTCTAGGGCTTCCAAATATCACTTTTCAAATTCCACAAGAACAGTCTTAGTGAAAGGCTTCTTGAGGAAAGCTGTAACTCTGTGAGATGAATTAACAGAACACAAGGCAGTTTCTCAGAAAGCTTCTTTCCAGTTTTTAACTGAAGATATTTCCTTTTCACCATTGCCCTCTATGGGCTTCCAAATATCACTCTTCAAATTCCACAAGAACAGTGTTAGCGAAAGGCTTCTTGAAGGGAAAGTTGTAACTCTGTGAGATGAATTAACAGAACAGAGTGCAGTTTGTCAGAAAGCTTGTTTTCTTTTTTTAACTGAAGATATTTCCTTTCTCACTATTGCCCTCTATTTGCTTCCAAATATCACTTTTCAAATTCCACAACAACAGTCTTAGCGAAAGGCTTGTTGAAGGGAAAGCTGTAACTATGTGACATGAATTAACAGAACACAGAGCAGTATCCCCGAAAGCTTCTTTCCAGTTTTAACTGAAGATATTTCCTTTTCACCATAGCCTCTATGGGCTTCCAAATATCACTTTTCAAATTCCACAAGAACAGTCTTAGCGAAAGGCTTCTTGAAGGGAAAGCTGTAACTATGTGACATGAATTAACAGAACACAGAGCAGTATCCCCGAAAGCTTCTTTCCAGTTTTTAACTGAAGATATTTCCTTTTTCACCATTGACCTCTATGGGATTCCAAATGTCACTTTTCAAATTCCACAAGAACAGTATTAGCGAAAGGCTTCTTGAAGGGAAAGCTGTAACTCTGTGAGATGAATTAACAGAACACAAAGCAGTTTCTCAGAAAGCTTCTTTCCAGTTTTAACTGAAGATATTTCCTTTTCACCATTGCCTCTATGGGCTTCCAAATATCACTTTTCAAATTCCACAAGAACAGTCTTAGCGAAAGGCTTCTTGAGGAAAGCTGTAACTCTGTGAGATGAATTAACAGCACAGAGTGCAGTTTCTCAGAAAGCTTCTTTCCAGTTTTAACTGAAGATATTTCCTTTTTCACCATTGCCCTCTAGGGCTTCCAAATATCACTTTGCAAATTCCACAAGAACAGTCTTAGCGAAAGGCTTCTTGAGGGAAAGCTGTAACTCTGTGAGATGAATTAACAGAACACAAAGCAGTTTCTCAGAAAGCTTCTTTCAGTTTTTAACTGAAGATATTTCCTTTTTCACCATTGCCCTATGGGCTTCCAAATGTCACTTTGCAAATTCCACAAGAACAGTCTTAGCGAAGGCTTCTTGAGGGAAAGCTGTAACTCTGTGAGATGAATTAACAGAACACAAAGCAGTTTCTCAGAAAGCTTCTTTCCAGTTTTAACTGAAGATATTTCCTTTTCACCATTGCCCTCTATGGGCTTCCAAATATCACTTCAAATTCCACAAGAACAGTCTTAGCGAAAGGCTTCTTGAGGGTAAAGCTGTAACTCTGTGAGATGAATTAACAGAACAGAGTGCAGTTTCTCAGAAAGCTTCTTTCCAGTTTTTAACTGAAGATATTTCCTTTTTCACCATTGCCCTCTATGGGCTTCCAAATATCACTTTGCAAATTCCACAAGAACAGTCTTAGCGAAAGGCTTCTTGAGGGAAAGCTGTAACTCTGTGAGAAGAATTAACAGAACACAACGTAGTTTCTCAGAAAGCTTCTTTCCAGGTTTTAACTGAAGATATTTCCTTTTCACCATTGCCCTATGGGCTTCCAAATATCACTTTCCAAATTCCACAAGAACAGTCTTAGCGAAAGGCTTCTTGAGGGAAAGCTGTAACTCTGTGAGATGAATTAACAGAACAGAGTGCAGTTTCTCAGAAAGCTTCTTTCCAGTTTTAACTGAAGATATTTCCTTTTCACCATTGCCCTCTATGGGCTTCCAAATATCACTTTGAAAATTCCACAAGAACAGTCTTAGCTAAAGGCTTCTTGAGGAAAGCTGTAACTCTGTGAGATGAATTAACAGAACAGAGCAGTTTCCCAGAAAGCTTCTTTCAGTTTTATCTTAGGATATTTCCTTTTCACCATAGCCCTCTATGGGCTTCCAAATATCACCTTGCAAATTCCACAAGAACAGTCTTAGCGAAGGCTTCTTGAGGGAAAGCTATAACTCTGTGAGACGAATTAACAGAACACAAAGCAGTTTCTCAGAAAGCTTCTTTCCAGGTTTAACTGAAGATATTTCCTTTTTCACCATTGCCCTCTAGGGGTTCCAAATATCACTTTTCAAATTCCACAAGAACAGTCTTAGCGAAAGGCTTCTTGAAGGGAAAGCTGTAACTCTGTGAGATGAATTAACAGAACAGAGTGCAGTTTCTCAGAAAGCTTCTTTTCAGTTTTTAACTGAAGATATTTCCTTTTTCACCATTGCCCTCTATGGGCTTCCAAATATCACTTTTCAAATTCCACATGAACAGTCTTAGCGAAAGGCTCCTTGAGGGAAAAGCTGTAACTCTGTGAGACGAATTAATATAACACAAAGCAGTTTCTCAGAGGGCTTCTTTCCAGGTTTTAATTGAAGATATTTCCTTTTTCACCATTGCCCTCAATGGGCTACAAAATATCACTCTTCAAATTCCACAAGAACAGTCTTAGCGAAAGGCTTCTTGAGGAAAGCTGTAACCTGTGAGATGAATTAACAGAACACAGAGCAGTTTCAGAAAGCTTCTTTCCAGTTTTAACTGAAGATATTTCCTTTTCACCATTGACCTCTATGGGCTTCCAAATATCACTTTGCAAATTCCACAAGAACAGTCTTAGTGAAAGGCTTCTTGAAGGAAAGCTGTAAATCTGTGAGATGAATTAACAGAACACAAGGCAGTTTCTCAGAAAGCTTCTTTCCAGTTTTAACTGAAGATATTTCCTTTTTCACCTTTGCCCTCTATGAACTTCCAAATATCACTCTTCAAATTCCACAAGAACAGTCTTAGCGAAAGGCTTCTTGAGGGAAAGCTGTAACTCTGTGAGATGAATTAACAGAACACAAAGCAGTTTCTCAGAAAGCTTCTTTCCAGTTTTAACTGAAGATATTTCCTTTTCACCATTGTCCTCTAAGGGCTTCCAAATATCAATTTGCAAATTCCACAAGAACAGTCTTAGAGAAAGGCTTCTTGAGGGTAAAGCTGTAACTCTGTGAGATGAATTAACAGAACACAAAGTAGTTTCTCATAATGCTTCTTTCCAGGTTTTAACTGAAGATATTTCCTTTTCACCATTGCCATCTATGGATTCCAAATATCACTCTTCAAATTCCACAAGAACAGTCTTAGCGAAAGCCTTCTTGAGGGAAAGCTGTAACTCTGTGAGATGAATTAACAGAACACAAAGCAATTTCCCGAAAGCTTCTTTCCAGTTTTAACTGAAGATATTTCCTTTTCACCATTGCCCTCTACGGGGTTCCAAATATCACTCTTCAAATTCCACAAGAACAGTCTTAGCGAAATGCTTCTTGAGGGGAAAGCTGTAACTCTGTGAGATGAATTAACAGAACACAGATCTGTTTCCCCGAACGCTTCTTTCCAGTTTTTAACTGAAGATATTTCCTTTTTCACCATAGCCCTCTATGGGCTTCCAAATATCACTTTGCAAATTCCACAAGAACAGTCTTAGTGAAAGGCTTCTTGAAGGGAAAGCTGTAACTCTGTGAGATGCATTTACAGAACACAAGGCAGTTTCTCAGAAAGCTTCTTTCCAGTTTTAAACTGAAGACATTTCCTTTTTCACCATTGCCCTCTATGAACTTCCAAATATCAGTCTTCAAATTCAACAAGAACGGTGTTAGCGAAAGTCTTCTTGAGGGGAAAGCTGTAACTCTGTGAGACGAATTAAAAGAACACAAAGAGGTTACGCAGAAAGCTTCTTTCCAGTTCTTAACTGAAGATATTTCCTTTTTTACCTTTGCCCTCTATGAGCTTCCAAATGTCACTTTTCAAATTCCCACAGAACAGTCTTAGCGAACGGCTTCTTGAGGGAAAAGCTGTATCTTTGTGAGATCAATTAACAGCACAGAGTGCAGTTTCTCAGAAAGCTTCTTTCCAGTTTTTAACTGAAGATATTTCCTTTTTCATCATTGCCCTCTATGGGCTTCCAAATATCACTTTTCAAATTCCACAAGAACAGTCTTAGCGAAAGGCTTCTTGAGGGGAAAGCTGTAACTCTGTGAGACGAATTAACAGAACACAAAGCAGTTTCTCAGAAACCTTCTTTCCAGTTTTTAACTGAAGATATTTCTCTTTTCACCATTGCCCTCTAGGGGCTTCCAAGTATCACTTTGCAAATTCCACAAGAACAGTCTTAGTGAAAGGCTTCTTGAAGGGAAAGCTGCAACTCTGTGAGATGCATTAACAGAACACAAGGCAGTTTCTCAGAAAGCTTCTTTCCAGTTTTAAACTGAAGATATTTCCTTTTTCACCATTGCCCTCTATGAACTTCCAAATATCACTCTTCAAATTCCACAAGAACAGTGTTAGCGAAAGGCTTCTTGAAGGGAAAGCTGTAACTCTGTGAGACGAATTAACAGAACACAAAGATGTTACTCAGAAAGCTTCTTTCCAGTTTTTAACTGAAGATATTTCCTTTTTTACCTTTGCCCTCTATGGGCTTCCTAATGTCACTTTTCAAATTCCAACAGATCAGTCTTAGCGAACGGATTCTTGAGGGGAAAGCTGTATATTTGTGAGATGAATTAACAGCACAGAGTGCAGTTTCTCAGAAAGCTTCTTTCCAGATTTTAACTGAAGATATTTCCTTTTTCATCTTAGCCCTCTATTGGCTTCCAAATATCACTTTTCAAATTCCACAAGAACAGACTTAGCGAAAGGCTTCTTGAGGGGAAAGCTGTAACTCTGTGAGACGAATTAACAGAACACAAAGCAGTTTCTCAGAAAGCTTCTTTCCAGTTTTTAACTGAAGATATTTCCTTTTTCACCATTGACCTCTAGGGGCTTCCAAGTATCACTTTGCAAATTCCACAAGAACAGTCTTAGCGAAAGGCTTCTTGAAGGGAAAGCTGTAACTTTGTGAGATGAATTAACAGAACACAAAGCGGTTTTTCAGGAAGCTGCTTTCCAGTTTTTAAATGAAAATATTTCCTTTTTTAACTTTGCCCTCTATGGGCTTACAAATGTCACTTTCCAAATTCCACAGGAACAGTCTTAGCGAACGGCTTCTTGAGGGGAAATCTGTATCTCTGTGAGATGAATTAACAGCACAGAGTGCAGTTTCTCAGAATGCTTCTTTCCAGTTTTTAACTGAAGATATTTCCTTTTTCACCATTGCCCTCTAGGTGCTTCCAAATATCACTTTGCAAATTCCACAAGAACAGTCTTAGCGAACGGCTTCTTGAGGGGAAAGCTGTAACTCTGTGAGATGAATTATCAGAACACAAAGCAGTTTCTCAGAAAGCTTCTTTTCAGTTTTTAACTGAAGATATTTCCTATTTCACCATTGCCCTATAGGGGTTCCAAATGTCACTTTGCAAATTCCACAAGAAGAGTTTTAGCGAAAAGCTTCTTTAGGGGACCGCTGTAACTCTGTGAGAAGAATTATCAGAACACAAAGTAGTTTCTCAGAAAGCTTCTTTCAGGATTTTAACTGAAGATATTGTTTTTTCACCAATGCCCTCTAAGGGCTTCCAAATATCACTTCAGAAATTCCAAAGGAACAGTTTTAGCGAAAGGCTTCTTGAGGAGTAAGCTGTAACTCTGTGAGATGAATTGACGGAACAGAGTGCAGTTTCTCACAAAATTTCTTTTCAGTTATTAACTGATGATATTTCCTTTTACACCATTGCCCTCTATGGGCTTCCAAACATCACTTTGCAAATTTCACTAGAACAATGTCAGAAAGGCTACTTGAGGGGAAAGCTGCAACTCTGTGAGAAGAATTAACAGAACACAAAGTAGTGTCTCACAAAGCTTCTTTCCAGGTTTTAACTGAAGATATTTTTCACCATTGCACACTATGGGCTTCCAAACATCACTTTACAAATACCACAAGAATAGTCTTAGCGAAAGGCTTCTTGAAGGAAAGCTGTAACTCTGAGAGATGAATTGACAGAACAGAGTGCAGTTTCTCAGAAAGCTTCTTTCAGGTTTTAACTGAAGATATTTCCTTTTCACCATTGCCCTTTATGGGCTTCCAAATATCACTTTGAAAATTCCACAAGAACGGTTTTAGCTAAAGCCTTCTTGATGTGAAAGCAGTAACTCTGTGAGATGAATTAACAGAACAGAGAGCAGTTTCCCAGAAAGCTTCTTTTCAGTTTTATCTTAGGATATTACCTTTTTCACCATACCCCTCTATTGGCTTCCAAATATCACCTTGCAAATTCCACAAGAACAGTCTTAGCGAAGGCTTCTTGAGGGAAAGCTGTAACTCTGTGAGATGAATTAACAGAACACAAAGCAGTTTCTCAGAAAGTTTCTTTCCAGTTTTAAC
>JAKFHT010000762.1:0-48769 GCA_023783455.1 Erythrocebus patas | reverse complement strand
GAGAAACTGCACTCTGTTCTGTTAATTCATCTCACAGAGTTACAGCTTTCTCAAGAAGCCTTTCTAAGACTGTTCTTGTGGAATTGGCAAAGTGATATTTGGAAGCCCATAGGGCTATGGTGAAAAAAATATCTTCCGTTAAAAACTGGAAAAAGCTTTCTGAGAAACTGCTTTGTGTTCTGTTAATTCATCTCACAGTTACAGCTTTCCCTCAAAAGCCTTTCGCTAAGGCTGTTCTTGTGGAATTGCAAAGTGATATTTGGAAGCCCATAGAGGGCAATGGTGAAAAGGAAATATCTTCAGTTAAAACTGGAAAGAAGCTTTCTGAGAAACTGCTTTGTGTTCTGTTAATTCATCTCACAGTTACAGCTTTCCCTCAAGAAGCCTTTCTAAGACTGTTCTTGTGGAATTTGCAAGTGATATTTGGAAGCCCATAGGGCTATGGTGAAAAGGAAATATCTTCGTTAAAAACTGGAAAGAAGCTGTCTGAGAAACTGCTCTGTGTTCTGTTAATTCATCTCACAGAGTTACAGCTTTCTCAAGAAGCCTTTCTAAGACTGTTCTTGTGGAATTGCAAAGTGATATTTGGAAGCCCATAGGGCTATGGTGAAAAGGAAATATCTTCCGTTAAAAACTGAAAGAAGCTTCTGAGAAACTGCACTCTGTTCTGTTAATTCATCTCACAGGTTACAGCTTTCCTCAAGAAGCCTTTGCTAAGACTGTTCTTGTGGAATTTGAAAGTGATATTTGGAAGCCCATAGAGGCTATGGTGAAAAGGAAATATCTTCGTTAAAAACTGGAAAGAAGCTGTCTGAGAAACTGCACTCTGTTCTGTTAATTCATCTCACAGAGTTACAGCTTTCCCTCAAGAAGCCTTTCGCTAAGACTGTTCTTGTGGAATTTGAAGAGTGATATTTGGAAGCCCATAGAGGGCAATGGTGAAAAGGAAATATCTTCAGTTAAAAACTGGAAAGAAGCTTTCTGAGAAACTGCACTCTGTTCTGTTAATTCATCTCACAGAGTTACAGCTTTCCCTCAAGAAGCCTTCGCTAAGACTGTTCTTGTGGAATTTGAAAGTGATATTTGGAAGCCCATAGAGGGCAATGGTGAAAAGGAAATATCTTCAGTTAAAAACTGGAAAGAAGCTTTCTGAGAAACTGCACTCTGTTCTGTTAATTCATCTCACAGAGTTACAGCTTTCCCTCAAGAAGCCTTTCGCTAAGACTGTTCTTGTGGAATTTGAAAGTGATATTTGGAAGCCCATAGAGGGCAATGGTGAAAAGGAAATATCTTCAGTTAAAAACTGAAAGAAGCTTTCTGAGAAACTGCTTTGTGTTCTGTTAATTCATCTCACAGAGTTACAGCTTTCCTCAAGAAGCCTTCGCTAAGACTGTTCTTGTGGAATTTGAAGAGTGATATTTGGAAGCCCATAGAGGGCAATGGTGAAAAGGAAATATCTTCAGTTAAAAACTGGAAAGAAGCTTTCTGAGAAACTGCACTCTGTTCTGTTAATTCATCTCACAGAGTTACAGCTTTCCCTCAAGAAACCTTTCGCTAAGACTGTTCTTGTGGAATTTGAAAGTGATATTTGGAAGCCCATAGAGGCTATGGTGAAAAAGGAAATATCTTCAGTTAAAAACTGAAAGAAGCTTTCTGAGAAACTGCTTTGTGTTCTGTTAATTCATCTCACAGAGTTACAGCTTTCCCTCAAGAAGCCTTTCGCTAAGACTGTTCTTGTGGAATTTGAAGAGTGATATTTGGAAGCCCATAGAGGGCAATGGTGAAAAGGAAATATCTTCAGTTAAAAACTGGAAAGAAGCTTGAGAAACTGCTTTGTGTTCTGTTAATTCATCTCACAGAGTTACAGCTTTCCTCAAGAAGCCTTTCGCTAAGACTGTTCTTGTGGAATTTGAAAGTGATATTTGGAAGCCCATAGAGGGCAATGGTGAAAAGGAAATATCTTCAGTTAAAAACTGAAAGAAGCTTTCTGAGAAACTGCACTCTGTTCTGTTAATTCATCTCACAGAGTTACAGATTCCCCTCAAGAAGCCTTTCGCTAAGACTGTTCTTGTGGAATTTGAAGAGTGATATTTGGAAGCCCATAGAGGGCAATGGTGAAAAAGGAAATATCTTCAGTTAAAAACTGGAAAGAAGCTTTCTGAGAAACTGCTTTGTGTTCTGTGAATTCATCTCACAGAGTTACAGCTTTCCTCAAGAAGCCTTTCGCTAAGACTGTTCTTGTGGAATTTGAAGAGTGATATTTGGAAGCCCATAGAGGGCAATGGTGAAAAGGAAATATCTTCAGTTAAAAACTGGAAAGAAGCTTTCTGAGAAACTGCACTCTGTTCTGTTAATTCATCTCACAGAGTTACAGCTTTCCCTTCAAGAAGCCTTTCGCTAAGACTGTTCTTGTGGAATTTGAAAGTGATATTTGGAAGCCCATAGAGGGCAAGGGTGATAAAGGAAATATCTTCAGTTAAAAACTGAAAGAAGCTTTCTGAGAAACTGCTCTGTTCTGTTAATTCATCTCACAGAGTTACAGCTTTCCCTCAAGAAGCCTTTCGCTAAGACTGTTCTTTTGTAATTTGAAAAGTGATATTTGGAATCTCATAGAGGGCCATGGTGAAAAAGGAAATATCTTCAGTTAAAAACTGAAAAGAAGCTTTCTGACAAACTGCACTCTGTTCTGTTAACTCATCTCACAGAGTTAAGGCTTTCCCTTCAAGAAGCCTTTCGCTAAGACTGCTCTTGTGGAACTTGAAAAGTGATATTTGGAAGCCCCTAGAGGGCAATGGTGAAAAAGGAAATATCTTCAGTTAAAAACTTGAAAGAAGCTTTCCGGGAAACTGCTCTGTGTTCTGTTAATTCACGTCAAAGAGTTACAGCTTTCCCCTCAAGAAGCCTTAGGCTAAGACAGTTCTTGTGGAATTTGAAGAGTGATATTTGGAAGCCCATAGAGGGCAATGGTGAAAAAGGAAACATCTTCAGTTGAAAACGAGAAAAAAGCTTTCTGGGAAACTGCACTCTGTTCTGTTAATTCATCTCACAGAGTAACATCTTTCCCCTCAAGAAACCGTTCGGTAAGACTGTTCTTGTGGAATTTGTAAAGCGATATTTGGAAGCCCATAGAGGGCTACGGTGAAAAAGTAAATATCTTCAGTTAAAAACTGTAAAGAAGCTTTCTGAGAAACTGCACTCTGTTCTGTTAATTCATCTCACAGAGTTACAGCTTTCCTCAAGAAGCCTTTCGCTAAGACTGTTCTTGTGGAATTTGAAAAGTGATATTTGGAATCCCATAGAGGGCAATGGTGAAAAAGGAAATATCTTCAGTTAAAAACTGAAAAGAAGCTTTCTGAGAAACTGCACTCTGTTCTGTTAATTCATCTCACAGAGTTACAGCTTTCCCTCAAGAAGCCGTTCGCTAAGACTGTTCTTGTGGAATTTGCAAAGCGATATTTGGAAGCCCATAGAGGGCTATGGTGAAAAAGGAAATATCTTCAGTTAAAAACTGGAAAGAAGCTTTCTGAGAAACTGCACTCTGTTCTGTTAATTCGTCTCACAGAGTTACAGCTTTCCCCTCAAGAAGCCTTTCGCTAAGACTGTTCTTTTGGAATTTGAAAAGTGATATTTGGAATCCCATAGAGGGCAATGGTGAAAAAGGAAACATCTTCAGTTAAAAACTGGAAGAAGCTTTCTGGAAACTGCACTCTGTTCTGTTAATTCATCTCAAAGAGTTACATCTTTCCCCTCAAGAAACCGTTCGCTAGGACTGTTCTTGAGGAATTTGCAAAGCAATATTTGGAGCCCATAGAGGACTGTGGTGAAAAAGGAAATATCTTCAGTTTAAAACTTTAAAGAGGCTTTTGGGGAAACTGCTCTGTGTTCTGTTAATACATGTCACAGAGTTACAGCTTCCCCTCAAGAAGCCTTTCGCTAAGACTGTTCTTGTGGATTTTGAGGAGTGATATTTGGAAGCCCATAGAGGGCAATGGTGAAAAAGGAAATATCTTCAGTTAAAAACTGGAAGGAAGCTTTCTGAGAAATTGCTTTGTGTTCCGTGAATTTATCTCAGAGAATTACAGCTTTCTGCTCAAGAAGCCTTTCGCTAAGACTGTTCTTGTGTAATTTGAAGAGTGATATTTGGAAGCCCATAGAGGGCAATGGTGAAAAAGGAAACATCTTCAGTTTAAAACTGGAAAGAAGCTTTCTCAGAAACTGAACTCTGTTCTGTTAATTCATCAGACAGAGTTACCTCTTACCCCTCAAGAAGCCGTTGGCTAAGACTGTTCTTGTGGTATTTGAAAAGTGATATTTGGAAGCCCATAGAGGGCAATGGTGAAAAAGGAAGTATCTTCAGTTAAAAACTGGAAAGAAATTTTCTGTGAATCTGCACTCTGTTCTGTTAATTCATCTCACAAAGTTACAGCTTTCCCCTCAAGAAGCCTTTCGCTAAGACTGTTCTTTTGGAATTTGAAAAATGATAGTTGGAATCCCATAGAGGGCAATGGTGATAAAGGAAATATTTTCAGTTAAAAACTGAAAAGAAGCTTTCTGACAAACTGCTTTGTGTTCTGTTAATTCATCTCACAGAGTTACAGCTTTCCCCTCAAGAAGCCTTTCGCTAGGACTGTTCTTTTGGAATTTCACAAGTGATATTTGGAAGCCCATAGATGGCAGTGGAGACAAAGAAAATATCTTCAGTTAAAAACTGGAAAGAAGCTTTCGGGGAAACTGCTTTGTGTTCTGTGAATTCATCTCACAGAGTTACAGGTTTCCGCTCAAGAAGCCTTTCGCTAAGACTGTTCTTGTGGAATTTGAAAAGTGATATTTGGAAGCCCATAGAGGGCAATGGTGAAAAGGAAATATCTTCAGTTAAAAACTGGAAAGAAGCTTTCTGAGAAACTGCTTTGTGTTCTGTGAATTCATCTCACAGAGTTACAGCTTTCCCTCAAGAAGCCTTTCGCTAAGACTGTTCTTGTGGAATTTGAAAAGTGATATTTGGAAGCCCATAGAGGGCAATGGTGAAAAAGGAAATATCTTCAGTTTAAAACTGGAAAGAAGCTTTCTGACAAACTGCACTCTGTTCTGTTAATTCATCTCACAGAGTTACAGCTTTCCCTTCAAGAAGCCTTTCGCTAAGGCTGTTCTTGTGGAATTTGAAAAGTGATATTTGGAAGCCCATAGAGGGCAATGGTGAAAAAGGAAATATCTTCAGTTAAAAACTGGAAAGAAGCTTTCGGGGAAACTGCTCTGTGTTCTGTTAATTCATCTCACAGAGTTACAGCTTTCCCCTCAAGAAGCCTTTCGCTAAGACTGTTCTTGTGCAATTTGAAGGGTGATATTTGGAAGCCCATTGAGGGCAATGGTGAAATAGGAAATATCTTCAGTTAAAAACTGGAAAGAAGCTTTCCGAGAACTGCTTTGTGTTCTGTGAATTTTTCTCACAGAGTTACAGCTTTCCCTTCAAGAAGCCGTTCGCTAAGACTGTTCTTGTGGGATTTGCAAAGTGATATTTGGAAGCCCATAGAGGGCAATGGTGAAAAAGGAAATATCTTCAGTTAAAAACTGGAAAGAAGCTTTCTGAGAAACTGCACTCTGTTCTGTTAATTCATCTCACAGAGTTACAGCTTTCCCCTCAAGGAGCCTTTCACTAAGACTGTTCTTTTGGAATTTGAAAGGTGATATTTGGAATCCCATAGAGGGCAATTGTGATAAAGTAAATATCTTCAGTTAAAACTGAAAGAAGCTTTCTGACAAACTGCACTCTGTTCTGTTAATTCATCTCACAGAGTTACAGCTTTCCCCTCAAGAAGCCTTTCGCTAAGACTGTTCTTGTGGAATTTGAAGAGTGATATTTGGAAGCCCATAGAGGGCAATGGTGAAAAAGGAAATATCTTCAGTTAAAAACTGGAAAGAAGCTTTCGGGGAAACTGCTCTGTGTTCTGTTAATTCATCTCACAGAGTTACAGCTTTCTCCTCAAGAAGCCTTTCGCTAAGACTGTTCTTGTGGAATTTGAAGAGTGATATTTGGAAGCCCATAGAGGGCAATGGTGAAAAAGGAAATATCTTCAGTTAAAAACTGGAAAGAAGCTTTCTGAGAAACTGCACTCTGTTCTGTTAATTCATCTCACAGAGTTACAGCTTTCCCTCAAGAAGCCTTTCGCTAAGACTGTTCTTTTGGAATTTGAAAAGTGATATTTGGAATCCCATAGAGGGCAATGGTGATAAAGGAAATATCTTCAGTTAAAAACTGAAAAGAAGCTTTCTGACAAACTGCTCTGTGTTCTGTTAATTCCTCTCACAGAGTTACAGCTTTGCACCAAGAATCCGTTCGCTAAGACTGTTCTTGACGAATTTGCAAAGCGATATGTGGAAGGGCTATGGTGAAAAAGGAAATATCTTCAGTTAAAAACTGGAAAGAAGCTTTCTGAGAAACTGCTCTGTTCTGTTAATTCATCTCACAGAGTTACAGCTTTCTCAAGAAGCCTTTCGCTAAGACTGTTCTTGTGAATTTGCAAAGTGATATTTGAAGCCCATAGAGGGCAATGGTGAAAAGGAAATATCTTCAGTTAAAACTGAAAGAAGCTTGAGAAACTGCACTCTGTTCTGTTAATTCATCTCACAGAGTTACAGCTTTCCTCAAGAAGCCTTTCGCTAAGACTGTTCTTGTGGAATTTGAAAAGTGATATTTGGAAGCCCATAGAGGGCAATGGTGAAAAGGAAATATCTTCAGTTAAAACTGAAAGAAGCTTTCTGAGAAACTGCACTCTGTTCTGTTAATTCATCTCACAGAGTTACAGCTTTCTCAAGAAGCCTTTCGCTAAGACTGTTCTTGTGGAATTTGAAAAGTGATATTTGGAAGCCCATAGAGGGCAATGGTGAAAAGGAAATATCTTCAGTTAAAACTGAAAGAAGCTTTCTGAGAAACTGCACTCTGTTCTGTTAATTCATCTCACAGAGTTACAGCTTTCCCTCAAGAAGCCTTCGCTAAGACTGTTCTTGTGGAATTTGAAGAGTGATATTTGGAAGCCCATAGAGGGCAATGGTGAAAAGGAAATATCTTCAGTTAAAAACTGGAAAGAAGCTTTCTGAGAAACTGCACTCTGTTCTGTTAATTCATCTCACAGAGTTACAGCTTTCCCTCAAGAAGCCTTCGCTAAGACTGTTCTTGTGGAATTTGAAAAGTGATATTTGGAAGCCCATAGAGGGCAATGGTGAAAAAGGAAATATCTTCAGTTAAAACTGAAAGAAGCTTTCTGAGAAACTGCACTCTGTTCTGTTAATTCATCTCACAGAGTTACAGCTTTCCCTTCAAGAAGCCTTCGCTAAGACTGTTCTTGTGGAATTTGAAAAGTGATATTTGGAAGCCCATAGAGGGCAATGGTGAAAAAGGAAATATCTTCAGTTAAAACTGAAAGAAGCTTTCTGAGAAACTGCACTCTGTTCTGTTAATTCATCTCACAGGTTACAGCTTTCCTCAAGAAGCCTTTCGCTAAGACTGTTCTTGTGGAATTTGAAAAGTGATATTTGGAAGCCCATAGAGGGCAATGGTGAAAAAGGAAATATCTTCAGTTAAAACTGAAAGAAGCTTTCTGAGAAACTGCACTCTGTTCTGTTAATTCATCTCACAGAGTTACAGCTTTCCCTCAAGAAGCCTTTCGCTAAGACTGTTCTTGTGGAATTTGAAAAGTGATATTTGGAAGCCCATAGAGGGCAATGGTGAAAAAGGAAATATCTTCAGTTAAAAACTGGAAAGAAGCTTTCTGAGAAACTGCTTTGTGTTCTGTTAATTCATCTCACAGAGTTACAGCTTTCCCTCAAGAAGCCTTTCGCTAAGACTGTTCTTGTGGAATTTGAAGAGTGATATTTGGAAGCCCATAGAGGGCAATGGTGAAAAAGGAAACATCTTCAGTTAAAACTGGAAAGAAGCTTTCTGAGAAACTGCACTCTGTTCTGTTAATTCATCTCACAGAGTTACATCTTTCCCCTCAAGAAGCCTTTCGCTAAGACTGTTCTTGTGGAATTTGCAAAGCGATATTTGGAAGCCCATAGAGGGCTACATCTTTCCCCTCAAGATGCCGTTCGCTAAGACTGTTCTTGTGGAATTTGCAAAGAGATATTTGGAAGCCCATAGAGGGCTATGGTGAAAAAGGAAATATCTTCAGTTAAAACTGGAAAGAAGCTTTCTGAGAAACTGCACTCTGTTCTGTTAATTCGTCTCACAGAGTTACAGCTTTCCCCTCAAGAAGCCTTTCGCTAAGACTGTTCTTTTGGAATTTGAAAAGTGATATTTGGAATCCCATAGAGGGCAATGGTGAAAAAGGAAATATCTTCAGTTAAAACTGAAAAGAAGCTTTCTGAGAAACTGCACTCTGTTCTGTTAATTCATCTCACAGAGTTACAGCTTTCCCCTCAAGAAGCCTTTCACTAAGACTGTTCTTGTGGAATTTGAAGAGTGATATTTGGAAGCCCATAGAGGGCAATGGTGAAAAAGGAAATATCTTCAGTTAAAAACTGGAAAGAAGCTTTCTGAGAAACTGCTCTGTGTTCTGTTAATTCATCTCACAGAGTTACAGCTTTCCCCTCAAGAAGCCTTTCGCTAAGACTGTTCTTGTGGAATTTGCAAAGTGATATTTGGAAGCCCATAGAGGCTATGGTGAAAAAGAAAATATCTTCAGTTAAAAACTGGAAAGAAGCTTTCTGAGAAACTGCTCTGTGTTCTGTGATTTCATCTCACAGAGTTACAGCTTTCCCCTCAAGAAGCCTTCGCTAAGACTGTTCTTGTGGAATTTGAAGAGTGATATTTGGAAGCCCATAGAAGGCAATGGTGAAAAAGGAAACATCTTCAGTTTAAAACTGGAAAGAAGCTTTCTGAGAAACTGCACTCTGTTCTGTTAATTCATCTCACAGAGTTACAGCTTTCCCTCAAGAAGCCTTTCGCTAAGACTGTTCTTGTGGAATTTGCAAAGTGATATTTGGAAGCCCATAGAGGGCAATGGTGAAAAAGGAAATATCTTCAGTTTAAAACTGGAAAGAAGCTTTCTGAGAAACTGCACTCTGTTCTGTTAATTCATCTCACAGAGTTACAGCTTTCCCTTCAAGAAGCCTTTCGCTAAGACTGTTCTTGTGGAATTTGAAAAGTGATATTTGAAGCCCATAGAGGGCAATGGTGAAAAAGGAAATATCTTCAGTTAAAACTGGAAAGAAGCTTTCGGGGAAACTGCTCTGTGTTCTGTTAATTCATCTCACAGAGTTACAGCTTTCCCCTCAAGAAGCCTTTCGCTAAGACTGTTCTTGTGGAATTTGAAGAGTGATATTTGGAAGCCCATAGAGGGCAATGGTGAAAAAGGAAATATCTTCAGTTAAAACTGGAAAGAAGCTTTCTGAGAAACTGCACTCTGTTCTGTTAATTCATCTCACAGAGTTACATCTTTCCCCTCAAGAAGCCTTTCGCTAAGACTGTTCTTGTGGAATTTGAAAAGTGATATTTGGAATCCCATAGAGGGCAATGGTGAAAAAGGAAATATCTTCAGTTAAAACTGGAAAGAAGCTTTCTGAGAAACTGCACTCTGTTCTGTTAATTCATCTCACAGAGTTACAGCTTTCCCTCAAGAAGCCTTTCGCTAAGACTGTTCTTGTGGAATTTGAAGAGTGATATTTGGAAGCCCATAGAGGGCAATGGTGAAAAAGGAAATATCTTCAGTTAAAACTGGAAAGAAGTTTTCGGGGAAACTGCTCTGTTTTCTGTTAATTCATCTCACAGAGATACAGCTTTCCCCTCAATAATCCTTTCGCTAAGACTGTTCTTATGGAATTTGAAGGCTGATATTTGGAAGCCCTTAGAGGGCAATAGTGAAAAAGGAAATATCTCCAGTTAAAACTGGAAAGAAGCTTTCTGAGAAACTGCTTTGTGTTCTGTGAATTCATCTCACAGAGTTACAGCTTTCTTTCAAGAAGCCGTTGGCTAAGACTGTTCTTGTGGAGTTTGAAAGGTGATATTTGGAAGCCCATAGAGGGCAATGGTGAAAAAGAAATATCTTCTGTTAAAAACTGGAAAGAAGCTTTCTGTGAAACTGCTTTGTGTTCTGTTAATTCATCTCACAGAGTTACATCTTTCCCCTCAAGAAGCCTTTCGCTAAGACTGTTCTTGTGGAATTTGCAAAGTGATATTTGGAAGCCATAGAGGGCTATGGTGAAAATGAAATATCTTCAGTTAAAACTGGAAAGAAGCTTTCTGAGAAACTGCACTCTGTTCTGTTAATTCATCTCACAGAGTTACAGCTTTCCCTTCAAGAAGCCTTTCGCTAAGACTGTTCTTGTGGAATTTGAAAAGTGATATTTGGAAGCCCATAGAGGGCAGTGGTGAAAAAGAAAATATCTTCAGTTAAAAACTGGAAAGAAGCCTTCGGGAAAACTGCTTTTTGTTCTGTGAATTCATCTGAAAGAGTTACAGGTTTCCGCTCAAGAATCCTTTCGCTAAAACTCTTGTTGTGGACTTTGCAAAGTGATATTTCGAAGCCCTTGGAGGGCCATGTTGATAAGGAAATATCTTCAGTTTAAAACTGGAAAGAAGCTTTCCGAGAAACTGTACTCTGTTCTGTTAATTCATCTCACAGAGTTACAGCTTTCTCCTCAAGAAGCCTTTCGCTAAGACTGTTCCTGTGGAATTTGAAGAGTGATATTTGGAAGCCCATAGAGGGCAATGGAGAAAAAGGAAATATCTTCAGTTAAAAACTGGAAAGAAGCTTTCTGAGAAACTGCTTTGTGTTCTGTGAATTCATCTCACAGAGTTACAGCTTTCCCCTCAAAAAACCTTTCGCTAAGAATGTTCTTGTGGAATTTGAAGAGTGATATTTGGTAGCCCATATATGGCAATGGTGAAAAAGGAAACATCTTCAGTTTAATACTGGAAAGAAGCTTTCTGAGAAACTGTACTCTGTTCTGTTAATTCATCTCACAGAGTTACATCTTTCCCCTCAAGAAGACGTTCGCTAAGACTGTTCTTGTGGAATTTTCAGAGCGATATTTGGAAGCCCATAGAGGGCTATGGTGAAAAAGGAAATATCTTCAGTTAAAAACTGGAAAGAAGCTTTCTGAGAAACTACACTCTGTTCTGTTAATTCATCTCACAGAGTTACAGCTTTCCCTCAAGAAGTCTTTCGCTAAGACTGTTCTTGTGGAATTTGAAGAGTGATATTTGGAAGCCCATAGAGGGCTATGGTGAAAAAGGAAATATCTTCAGTTAAAAACTGGAAAGAAGCTTTCTGAGAAACTGCACTCTGTTCTGTTAATTCGTCTCACAGAGTTACAGCTTTCCCCTCAAGAAGCCTTTCGCTAAGACTGTTCTTGTGGAATTTGAAAAGTGATATTTGGAAGCCCATAGAGGGCAATGGTGAAAAAGGAAATATCTTCAGTTAAAAACTGGAAAGAAGCTTTCTGAGAAACTGCTTTGTGTTCTGTTAATTCATGTCACAGAGTTACAGCTTTCCCTCAAAAGCCTTTCGCTAAGACTGTTCTTGTGGAATTTGAAAAGTGATATTTGGAAGCCCATAGGGCTATGGTGAAAAGGAAATATCTTCAGTTAAAAACTGGAAAGAAGCTTCTGAGAAACTGCTTTGTGTTCTGTTAATTCATGTCACAGAGTTACAGCTTTCCCTCAAGAAGCCTTTCACTAAGACTGTTCTTGTGGAATTTGCAAAGTGATATTTGGAAGCCCATAGAGGGCTATGGTGAAAAGGAAATATCCTAAGATAAAACTGAAAGAAGCTTTCGGGGAAACTGCTCTGTGTTCTGTTAATTCAACTCAGAGAGTTACAGCTTTCCCCTCAAGAATCCTTTCCCTAAGATTGTTCTTGTGGAATTTGCAAAGCGATATTTGGAAGCCCTTAGAGGGCAATGGAGAAATAGGAAATATCTTCAGTTAAAAACTGGAAAGAATCTTTCTGAATAACTGCTACGTGTTCTGTTAATTCATCTCACAGAGTTACAGCTTTCCCCTCAAGAAGCCTTTCGCTAAGACTGTTCTTGTGGAATTTGAAGAGTGATATTTGGTAGCCCATAGAGGGCAATGGTGAAAAAGGAAATATCTTCAGTTAAAAACTGGAAAGAAGCTTTCTGAAACCTTCTTTGTGTTCTGTGAATTCATCTCACAGAGTTACAGCTTTCC
The DNA here is from genome assembly GCA_023783455.1 of Erythrocebus patas. Lineage (NCBI taxonomy): Eukaryota > Metazoa > Chordata > Mammalia > Primates > Cercopithecidae > Erythrocebus > Erythrocebus patas. Next base: position 36,603 of record JAKFHT010000762.1, on the reverse strand, counting down.
CCTCAAGAAGCCTTTTGCTAAGACTGTTCTTCTGGAATTTTAAGAGTGATATTTGGAAGCCCTTAGAGGGCAATGGTGAAAAAGGAAACATCTTCAGTTTAAAACTGGAAAGAAGCTTTCTGAGAAACTGCACTCTGTTCTGTTAATTCATCTCACAGAGTTACATCTTTCCCCTCAAGAAGCCTCTCGCTAAGACTGTTCTTCTGGAATTTGCAAAGTGATATTTGGAAGCCCATAGAGGGCTATGGTGAAAAAGGAAATATCTTCAGTTAAAAACTGGAAAGAAGCTTTCTGAGAAACTGCACTCTGTTCTGTTAATTCATCTCACAGTGTTACAGCTTTCCCTCAAGAAGCCTTTCGCTAAGACTGTTCTTTTGGAATTTGAAAAGTGATATTTGGAATCCCATAGAGGGCAATGGTGAAAAAGGAAATATCTTCAGTTAAAAACTGGAAAGAAGCTTTCTGAGAAACTGCTTTGTGTTCTGCTAATTCATGTCACAGAGTTACAGCTTTCCCCACAAAAAGCCTTTCGCTAAGACTGTTCTTGTGCTATTGGCAAAGTGATATTTGGAAGCCCATAGAGGGCAATGGTGAAAAAGTATATATCTTCAGTTAAAAACTGGAAAGAAGCTTTCGGAGAAACTGCTTTTGGTTCTGTTAATTCATCTAACAGAGTTACATCTTTCCCTTCAAGAAGCCTTTCACTAAGGCTGTTCTTTTGGAATTGGCAAAGTGATATTTGGAAGCCAATAGAGGGCTATGGTGAAAAAGGAAATATCTTCCCTTAAAAACTTGAAAGAAGCTTTCTGACAAACTGCTTAGTGTTCTGTTAATTCATCTCACAGAGTTACAGCTTTACCCTCAAGAAGCCTTTCTCTAAGATTGTTCTTGTGGAATTTGCAAAGTGATATTTGGAAGCCCATAGTGGGCTATGGTGAAAAAGGAAATATCTTCCGTTAAAAACTGGAAAGAAGCTTTCTGAGAAACTGTTTTGTGTTCTGTTAATTCATCTTACAGAGTTACAGCTTTCCCTTCAAGAAGCCTTTCGTTAAGGCTGTTCTTGTGGAATTGGCAAAGTGATATTGGGAAGCCCATTGAGGGCTATGGTGAAAAAGGAAATATCTTCTGTAAAAAACTGGAAAGAAGCTTTCTGAGAAACTGCATTGTGTTCTGTTAATTCATCTCACAGTGTTACAGCTTTCGCCTCAAGAAGCCTTTCGCTAAGACTGTTCTTGTGGAATTTGCAAAGTGATATTTGGAAGCCCATAGAGGGCTATGGTGATAAAGGAAACATCTTAGGTTAAAAACTGGAAAGAAGCTTTATGAGAAATGCTTTGTGTTCTGTTAATTCATCTCACAGAGTTACAGCATTCCCCTCAAGAAGCCTTTCTCTAAGACTGTTCTTGAGGAATTTGCAAAGTGATATTTGGAAGCCCAGAGAGGGCTATGGTGAAAAAGGAAATAGCTTAGCTTAATAACTGGAAATAAGCTTTCTGAGAAACTGCTTAGTGTTCTGTTAATTCATTTCACAGAGTTACATCTTTCCCTTCAAGAAGCCTTTCGCTAAGGCTGTTCTTGTGGAAGTGGCAAAGTGATATTTGGAAGCCCATAGAGGGCTATGGCGAAAAAGGAAATATCTTCCGTTAAAAACTGTAAAGAACCTTTCTGAGAAACTGCTTTGTGTTCTGTTAATTCGTCTCACAGAGTTACAGATTTCCCTTCAAGAAGCCTTTCTGTAAGACTGTTTTTGTGGAATTTGCAAAGTGATATTTTGGAGCACAGAGAGGGCTATGGTGAAAACGGAAATATCTTAGGTTAAAAACTGGAAAGAAGTTTTCTGAGAAACTGCTTTGTGTTCTGTTAATTCATCTTACAGAGTTACACCTTTCCCCCCAAGAAGTCTTTCACTAAGACTGTTCTTGTGGAATTTGCAAAGTGATATTTCGAAGCCCATGGAAGGCTATGGTGAAAAAGGAAATATCTTACGTTAAAAACTTGAAAGAATCATTCTGAGAAACTGCTTTGTGTTCTATTAATTCATCACAGAGAGTTACATCTTTCCCTTCAAGAAGCCTTTCGCTAAGACTGTTCTTGTGGAAAGTGCAAAGTGATATTTGGAAGCCCACAGAGGGCTATGGTGAAAAGGAAGTATCTTAGGTTAAAAACCGGAAAGAAGTTTTCTGAGAAACTGCTTTGTGTTCTGTTAATTCATCTCACAGAGTTACATCTTTCCCTTCAAGAAGCCTTTCGCTAAGGCTTTTCTTGTGGAATTGGCAAAGAGATATTTGGAAGCCCATAGAGGGCTATGGTAAAAAAGGAAATATCCTTCGTTAAAAACTGGAAAGAAGCTTTCTGAGGAAGTGCTTTGTGTTTCGTTAATTCATCTCACAGAGTTAGAGCTTTCCCCTCCAGAAGGCCTTCTCTAAGACTGTTCTTGTGGAATTTGCAAAGTGATATTTGGAAGCCCAGCTAGGGCTATGGTGAAAAAGGAAATATCTTCCGTTAAAACTGAAAGGAAGCTGTCTGAGAAACTGCTCTGTGTTCTGTTAATTCATCTCACAGAGTTACATCATTCCCTTCAAGAAGCCTTTCGCTAAGGCTGTTCTTGTGGAAGTGGCAAAGTGATATTTGGAAGCCCAAAGAGGGCTATGGTGAAAAAGGAAATATCTTCCGTTAGAAAATGGAAAGAAGCTTTCTGAGAAACTGCTTTGTGTTCTGTTAATTCATCTCACAGAGTTACAGCTTTCACTTCAAGAAGCCTTTCGCTAGGGCTCTTCTTGTGGAATTGGCAAAGTGATATTTGGAAGAACATAGAGGGCTATGGTGAAAAAGGAAATATCATCCGTTAAAAACTGGAAAGAAGCTTTCTGAGAAACTGCTTTGTGTTCTGTTAATTCATCTCACAGAGTTTCATCTTTCCCATCAAGAAGCCTTTTGCTAACGCTGTCCTTGTGGAATTGGCAAAGGGATATTTGGAAGCCCATAGAGGGCTATGGTGAAAAAGGAAATATCTTCCATTAAAAAACTGGAAAGAAGCTTTCTGAGAAACTGCTTTGTGTTCTGTTAATTCATCTCACAGAGTTACATCTTTCCTTTCAAGAAGCCTTTCGCTAAGGCTGTTCTTGTGGAAGTGCAAAGTGATATTTGAAAGCCCATAGAGGCTATGGTGAAAAAGGAAATATCTTCCGTTAAAAACTGGAAAGTAGTTTTCTGAGAAACTGCTTTGTGTTCTGCTAATTCATGTCACAGAGTTACAGCTTTCCCCTCAGGAAGCCTTTCTCTAAGACTGTTCTTGTGGAATTTGCAAAGTGATATTTGGAAGCCCAGAGAGGGCTATGGTGAAAAAGGAAATATCTTTGGTTAAAAACTGGAAAGAAGCTTTCTGAGAAACTGCTTTGTGTTCTGTTAATTCATCTCACAGAGTTACATCTTTCCTTTCAAGAAGCCTTTCGCTAAGGCTGTTCTTGTGGAAGTGCAAAGTGATATTTGAAAGCCCATAGAGGCTATGGTGAAAAAGGAAATATCTTCCGTTAAAAACTGGAAAGTAGTTTTCTGAGAAACTGCTTTGTGTTCTGCTAATTCATGTCACAGAGTTACAGCTTTCCCCTCAGGAAGCCTTTCTCTAAGACTGTTCTTGTGGAATTTGCAAAGTGATATTTGGAAGCCCAGAGAGGGCTATGGTGAAAAAGGAAATATCTTTGGTTAAAAACTGGAAAGAAGCTTTCTGAGAAACTGCTTTGTGTTCTGTTAATTCATCTCACAGAGTTACAGGTTTACCGTCAACATGCCTTTCTCTAAGACTGTTCTTGTGGAATTTGCAAAGTGATATTTGGAAGCCCATTGAGGGCTAGGGTGAAAAAGGAAATGTCTTCCGCTAAAAACTGGAAAGAAGCTTTCTGAGAAACTGCTTTGTGTTCTGTTAATTCATCTCACAGAGTTACAGCTTTCCCTCAAGAAGACATTCTCTAAGACTGTTCTTGAGGAATTTGCAAGGTGATATTTGGAAGCCCATAGAGGGCTATGGTGTAAAAGGAAATATCTTCAGTTGGAAACTGGAAAGAAGCTTTCTGAGAAACTGCTTTGTGTTCTGTCAATTCATCTCACAGAGATACAGCTTTCCCCTCAAAAAGCCTTTCTCTAAGAATGTTCTTGTGGAATTTGCAAAGTGATATTTGGAAGCCCATAGAGGGCTACGGTGAAAAAGGAAATATCTTCCGTTAAAAACTGGAAAGAAGCTTTCTGGGAAACTGCTTTGTGTTATGTTAATTCATCCAACAGAGTTACATCTTTCCCTTCAAGGAGACTTTCCGTAAGGCTCTTCTTGTGGAATTGGCAAGGTGATATTTGGAAGCCTTTAGACTGCAATGTAGAAAAAGGAAATATCTTCCGTTAAAAACTGGAAAGAAGCTTTCTGAGAAACTGCTTTGTGTTCTGCTAATTCATCTTACAGAGTTACATCTTTCCTTTAAAGAAGCCTTTGGCTAAGGGTGTTCTTGTGGAATTTTCAAAGTGATATTTGGAAGCCCATAGAGGGCTATGGTGAAAAAGGAAATATCTACCGTTAAAAACTGGAAAGAAGCTTTCTGAGAAACTGCTTTGTGTTCTGCTAATTCATCTTACAGAGTTACAGCTTTCCCTTCAAGAAGCCTTTCGTTAAGGCTGTTCTTGTGGAATTGGCAAAGTGATATTGGGAAGCCCATTGAGGGCTATGGTGAAAAAGGAAATATCTTCTGTAAAAAACTGGAAAGAAGCTTTCTGAGAAACTGCATTGTGTTCTGTTAATTCATCTCACAGTGTTACAGCTTTCGCCTCAAGAAGCCTTTCGCTAAGACTGTTCTTGTGGAATTTGCAAAGTGATATTTGGAAGCCCATAGAGGCTATGGTGAAAAGGAAATATCTTAGGTTAAAAACTGGAAAGAAGCTTTATGAGAAATGCTTTGTGTTCTGTTAATTCATCTCACAGAGTTACAGCATTCCCCTCAAGAAGCCTTTCTCTAAGACTGTTCTTGAGGAATTTGCAAAGTGATATTTGGAAGCCCAGAGAGGGCTATGGTGAAAAAGGAAATAGCAAAAAATAACTGGAAATAAGCTTTCTGAGAAACTGCTTAGTGTTCTGTTAATTCATTTCACAGAGTTACATCTTTCCTATCAAGAAGCCTTTCACTACGGCTGTTCTTGTGGAATTGGCAAAGTGATATTTGGAAGCCCATAGAGGGCTATGGCGAAAAAGGAAATATCTTCCGTTAAAAACTGTAAAGAACCTTTCTGAGAAACTGCTTTGTGTTCTGTTAATTCGTCTCACAGAGTTACAGATTTCCCTTCAATAGCCTTTCTGTAAGACTGTTCTTGTGGAATTTGCAAAGTGATATTTTGGAGCACAGAGAGGGCTATGGTGAAAACGGAAATATCTTAGGATAAAAACTGGAAAGAAGTTTTCTGAGAAACTGCTTTGTGTTCTGTTATTTCATCTTACAGAGTTACACCTTTCCCCCCAAGAAGCCTTTCACTAAGACTGTTCTTGTGGAATTTGCAAAGTGATATTTCGAAGCCCATGGAGGGCTATGGTGAAAAAGGAAATATGTTACGTTAAAAACTTGAAAGAAGCTTTCTGAGGAACTGCTTTGTGTTCTGTTAATTCATCTCACAGAGTTACATCTTTCCCTTCAAGAAGCCTTTCGCTAAGACTGTTCTTGTGGAAGTGCAAAGTGATATTTGGAAGCCCATAGAGGCTATGGTGAAAAAGGAAATATCTTAGGTTAAAAACTGGAAAGAAGTTTTCTGAGAAACTGCTTTGTGTTCTGTTAATTCATCTCACAGAGTTACATCTTTCCTTCAAGAAGTCTTTCACTAAGACTGTTCTTGTGGAATTTGCAAAGTGATATTTCGAAGCCCATGGAAGGCTATGGTGAAAAAGGAAATATCTTACGTTAAAACTTGAAAGAATCGTTCTGAGAAACTGCTTTGTGTTCTATTAATTCATCACAGAGTTACATCTTTCCTTCAAGAAGCCTTTCGCTAAGACTGTTCTTGTGGAAGTGCAAAGTGATATTTGGAAGCCCACAGAGGCTATGGTGAAAAGGAAGTATCTTAGGTTAAAAACCGGAAGAAGTTTTCTGAGAAACTGCTTTGTGTTCTGTTAATTCATCTCACAGAGTTACATCTTTCCTTCAAGAAGCCTTTCGCTAAGGCTTTTGTTGTGGAATTGGCAAAGAGATATTTGGAAGCCCATAGAGGGCTATGGTAAAAAAGGAAATATCCTTCGTTAAAAACTGGAAAGAAGCTTTCTGAGGAAGTGCTTTGTGTTTCGTTAATTCATCTCACAGAGTTAGAGCTTTCCCCTCCAGAAGGCCTTCTCTAAGACTGTTCTTGTGGAATTTGCAAAGTGATATTTGGAAGCCCAGCTAGGGCTATGGTGAAAAAGGAAATATCTTCCGTTAAAAACTGAAAGGAAGCTGTCTGAGAAACTGCTCTGTGTTCTGTTAATTCATCTCACAGAGTTACATCATTCCCTTCAAGAAGCCTTTCGCTAAGGCTGTTCTTGTGGAAGTGGCAAAGTGATATTTGGAAGCCCAAAGAGGGCTATGGTGAAAAAGGAAATATCTTCCGTTAGAAAATGGAAAGAAGCTTTCTGAGAAACTGCTTTGTGTTCTGTTAATTCATCTCACAGAGTTACAGCTTTCACTTCAAGAAGCCTTTTAGGGCTCTTCTTGTGGAATTGGCAAAGTGATATTTGGAAGCCCATAGAGGGCTATGGTGAAAAGGAAATATCATCCGTTAAAAACTGGAAAGAAGCTTTCTGAGAAACTGCTTTGTGTTCTGTTAATTCATCTCACAGAGTTTCATCTTTCCCATCAAGAAGCCTTTTTTGCTAACGCTGTCCTTGTGGAATTGGCAAAGGATATTTGGAAGCCCATAGAGGGCTATGGTGAAAAGGAAATATCTTCCATTAAAAACTGGAAAGAAGCTTTCTGAGAAACTGCTTTGTGTTCTGTTAATTCATCTCACAGAGTTACATCTTTCCTTCAAGAAGCCTTTCAGGCTGTTCTTGTGGAAGTGCAAAGTGATATTTGAAAGCCCATAGAGGCTATGGTGAAAAGGAAATATCTTCCGTTAAAAACTGGAAAGTAGTTTTCTGAGAAACTGCTTTGTGTTCTGCTAATTCATGTCACAGAGTTACAGCTTTCCCCTCAGGAAGCCTTTCTCTAAGACTGTTCTTGTGGAATTTGCAAAGTGATATTTGGAAGCCCAGAGAGGGCGATGGTGAAAAAGGAAATATCTTTGGTTAAAAACTGGAAAGAAGCTTTCTGAGAAACTGCTTTGTGTTCTGTTAATTCATCTCACAGAGTTACATCTTTCCTTTCAAGAAGCCTTTCGCTAAGGCTGTTCTTGTGGAAGTGCAAAGTGATATTTGAAAGCCCATAGAGGCTATGGTGAAAAAGGAAATATCTTCCGTTAAAAACTGGAAAGTAGTTTTCTGAGAAACTGCTTTGTGTTCTGCTAATTCATGTCACAGAGTTACAGCTTTCCCCTCAGGAAGCCTTTCTCTAAGACTGTTCTTGTGGAATTTGCAAAGTGATATTTGGAAGCCCAGAGAGGGCTATGGTGAAAAAGGAAATATCTTTGGTTAAAAACTGGAAAGAAGCTTTCTGAGAAACTGCTTTGTGTTCTGTTAATTCATCTCACAGAGTTACAGGTTTACCGTCAACATGCCTTTCTCTAAGACTGTTCTTGTGGAATTTGCAAAGTGATATTTGGAAGCCCAGCTAGGGCTATGGTGAAAAAGGAAATATCTTCCGTTAAAAACTGAAAGGAAGCTGTCTGAGAAACTGCTCTGTGTTCTGTTAATTCATCTCACAGAGTTACATCATTCCCTTCAAGAAGCCTTTCGCTAAGGCTGTTCTTGTGGAAGTGGCAAAGTGATATTTGGAAGCCCAAAGAGGGCTATGGTGAAAAAGGAAATATCTTCCGTTAGAAAATGGAAAGAAGCTTTCTGAGAAACTGCTTTGTGTTCTGTTAATTCATCTCACAGAGATACAGCTTTCCCCTCAAAAAGCCTTTCTCTAAGAATGTTCTTGTGGAATTTGCAAAGTGATATTTGGAAGCCCATACAGGGCTACGGTGAAAAAGGAAATATCTTCCGTTAAAAACTGGAAAGAAGCTTTCTGGGAAACTGCTTTGTGTTATGTTAATTCATCCAACAGAGTTACATCTTTCCCTTCAAGGAGACTTTCCGTAAGGCTCTTCTTGTGGAATTGGCAAGGTGATATTTGGAAGCCTTTAGACTGCAATGTAGAAAAAGGAAATATCTTCCGTTAAAAACTGGAAAGAAGCTTTCTGAGAAACTGCTTTGTGTTCTGTTAATTCATCTCACAGAGTTACATCTTTCCTTCAAGGAGACTTTCCGTAAGGCTCTTCTTGTGGAATTGGCAAAGTGATATTTGGAAGCCTTTAGACTGCAATGTAGAAAAAGGAAATATCTTCCGTTAAAAACTGGAAAGAAGCTTTCTGAGAAACTGCTTTGTGTTCTGCTAATTCATCTTACAGAGTTACAGCTTTCCTCAAGAAGCCTTTCTCTAAGACTGTTCTTGTGGAATTTTCAAAGTGATATTTGGAAGCCCATAGAGGGCTATGGTGAAAAAGGAAATATCTACCGTTAAAAACTGGAAAGAAGCTTTCTGAGAAACTGCTTTGTGTTCTGCTAATTCATCTTACAGAGTTACAGCTTTCCCTTCAAGAAGCCTTTCTCTAAGACTGTTCTTGTCGAATTGGCAAAGTGATATTTGGAAGCCCATAGAGGGCTATGGTGAAAAAGGAAATATCTTCCGTTAAAAACTGGAAAGAAGATTTCTAGGAAACTGCTTTGTGTTCTGTTAATTCACCTCACAGAGTTACATCTTTCCCTTCAAGAAGCCTTTCGCTAAGGCTCTTGTTGTGGAAGTGGCAAAGTGATATTTGGAAGCCCATAGAAGGCTATGGTGAAAAAGGAAATATCTTCCGTAAAAAACTGGAAAAAAGCTTTTTGAGAAACCGCTTTTTGTTCTGTTAATTCATCTCACAGTGTTACAGCTTTCCCTTCAAGAAGCCTTTCTCTAAGACTGTTCTTGTGGAATTTGCAAAGTGATATTTGGAAGCCCTGAGAGGGCTGTGGTGAAAAAGGAAATATCTTCCGTTAAAAACTGGAAAGAAGCTTTCTGAGAAACTGCTTTGTGTTCTGTTAATTCATCTCACCGAGTTACATCTTTCCCTTCAAGAAGCCTTTCACTAAGGTTGTTTTGTGTAAGTGGCAAAGTGATATTTGGAAGACCATAGAGGGCTATGGTGAAAAAGAAATATCTTCCGTTAAAAACTGGAAAGAAGCTTTTTGAGAAACCGCTTTTTGTTCTGTTAATTCATCTCACAGTGTTACAGCTTTCCCTTCAAGAAGCCTTTCTCTAAGACTGTTCTTGTGGAATTTGCAAAGTGATATTTGGAAGCCCTGAGAGGGCTGTGGTGAAAAAGAAAATATCTTCCGTTAAAAACTGGAAAGAAGCTTTCTGAGAAACTGCTTTGTGTTCTGTTAATTCATCTCACCGAGTTACATCTTTCCCTTCAAGAAGCCTTTCACTAAGGTTGTTTTGTGTAAGTGGCAAAGTGATATTTGGAAGACCATAGAGGGCTATGGTGAAAAAGGAAATATCTTCCGTTAAAAACTGGAAAGAAGGTTTCAGACAAACTGCTTTGTGTTCTGTTAGTTCATCTCACAGTTACATCTTTCCCTTCAAGAAGCCTTTCGCTAAGGCTTTTCTTGTGGAAGTGGCAAAGTGATATTTGGAAGCCCATAGAGGGCTATGTTGAAAAAGGAAATATCTTCCGTTAAAAACTGGAAAGAAGCTTTCTGAGAAACTGCTTTGTGTTCTGCTAATTCCTCTTACAGAGTTACATCTTTCCCTTAAAGAAGCCTGTCGCTAAGGCGGTTCTTGTGGAATTGGCAAAGTGATATTTGGAAGCCCATAGAGGGCTATGGTGAAAAAGGAAATATCTTCCATTAAAAACTGGAAGGAAGCTTTCTGAGAAACTGCTTTGTGTTCTGTTAATTCATCTCACAGTTACATCTTTCCCTCCAAGAAGCCTTTCACTAAGGCTGTTCTTGTGGAAATGCAAAGGGATATTTGGAAGCCCATAGAGGGCTATGGTGAAAAAGGAAATATGTTCCCTTAAAAATTGGAAAAAAGCTTTCTGAGAAACTGCTTTGTGTTCTGCTAATTCATCTCACAGAGTTACAGCTTTCCCCTCAAGAAGCCTTTCTCTAAGACTCTTCTTGTGGAATTTGCAAAGCGATAATTGGAAGCCCAGAGAGGGCTATGGTGAAAAAGGAAATATCTTAGGTTAAAAACTGGAAAGGAGCTTTCTGAGAAACTGCTTTGTGTTCTGTTAATTCATCTCACAGAGTTACAGCTTTCCCGTCAACAAGCCTTTCTTTCAGACTGTTCTTCTGGAATTTGCAAAGTGATATTTGGAAGCCCATTGAGGGCTCGGGTGAAAAAGGAAATATCTTCCGCTAAAAACTGGAAAGAAGCTTTCTGAAAAACTGCTTTGTGTTCTGTTAATTCATCTCACAGAGTTACAGCTTTTCCCTCAGGAAGACATTCTCTAAGACTGTCCTTGTGGAATTTGCAAAGTGATATTTGGAAGCCCAGAGAGGGCTATGGTGAAAAAGGAAATATCTTAGGTTAAAAACTGGAAAGAAGCTTTCTCAGAAACTGCTTTGTGATCTGTTAATTCATCTCACAGAGTTACATGTTTCCCTTCAAGAAGCCTTTCACTAAGGCAGTTCTTGTGGAATTGGCAAGGTGATATTTGGAAGCCCACAGAGGACTATGGTGAAAAAGGAAATGCCTTCCGTTAAAAACAGGAAAGAAGCTTTCTGAGAAACTGCTTTGTGTTCTGTTAATTCATCTCATAGAGTTACATCTATCCCTTCAATTAACCTTTCGCTAAGGCTCTTCTTGTGGACTTGGCAAACGGATATTTGGAAGAACATATAGGGCTATGGTGAAAAAGGAAATATCTTCCGTTAAAAACTGGAAAGAAGCTTTCTGAGAAACTGCTTTCTGTTCTGTTAATTCACCTCACAGAGTTTCATCTTTCCCTTCAAGAAACCTTTCGCTAAGGCTGTTCTTGTGGAATTGGCAAAGGCATATATGTAAGCCCATAGAGGGCTATGGTGAAAAAGGAAATATCTTCAGTTAAAAACTGGAAAGAAGCTTTCTGAGAAACTGCTTTGTGTTCTGTCAATTCATCTCACAGAGATACAGCTTTCCCCTCAAAAAGCCTTTCTCTAAGAATGTTATTGTGGAATTTGCAAAGTGATATTTGGAAGCCCTTAGAGGTCTATGGTGAAAAAGAAAATATCTTCCGTTAAAAACTGGAAAGATGCTTTATGAGAAACTGCTTTGTATTCTGTTAATTCATCTCACAGAGTTACAGCTTTACCGTCAGCAAGCCTTTCTCTAAGACTGTTCTTGTGGAATTTGCAAAGTGATATTTGGAAGCCCATAGAGGGCTATGGTGAAAAAGGAAATATCTTCCGTTAAAAACTGGAACAAAGCTTTCTGAGAAACTGCTTTGAGTTCTGTTAATTCATCTCACAGAGTTACATCTTTCCCTTCAAGAAACCTCTCTCTTAGGCAGTTCTTGTGGAAGTGGAGAAGTGATATTTGGAAGCCCATAGAGGGCTACGGTGAAAAAGGAAATATCTTCCGTTAAAAAGTGGAAAGAAACTTTCTGAGAAACTGCTTTGTGTTCTGTTAATTCATCTCACTGAGTTACAGCTTTTCCCTCCGGAAGACTTTCGCTAAGAGTGTTCTTGTAGATTTTGCAAAGTGATATTTGGAAACCCTTAGAGGGCTATTGTGAAAAAGGAAATATCTTCGGTTAAAAACTGGAAAGAAGCTTTCTGAGAAACTGCTTTGTTTTCTGTTAATTCATCTCAAAGTGTTACAGCTTTCCCCTCAAGAAGCCTTTGTCTAAGACTGTTCTTGTGGAATTTGCAAAGTGATATTTGGAGGCCCATAGAGGGCTATGATGGAAAAGGAAATATCTTCCGTGGAAAACGGGAAAGAAGCTTTCTGAGAAACTGCTTTGTGTTCTTTAATTCGTCTTACAGAGTTACATCTTTCCTTCAAGAAGCCTTTTGCTAAGGCTATTCTTGTGGAATTGGCAAAGTGATATTTCAAACCCTTAGAGGGCTATTGTGAAAAAAGGAAATATCTTCGGTTAAAACTGGAAAGAAGCTTTCTGAGAAACTGCTTTGTTTTCTGTTAATTCATCTCAAAGTGTTACAGCTTTCCCCTCAAGAAGCCTTTGTCTAAGACTGTTCTTGTGGAATTTGCAAAGTGATATTTGGAGGCCCATAGAGGGCTATGATGGAAAAGGAAATATCTTCCGTGGAAAACGGGAAAGAAGCTTTCTGAGAAACTGCTTTGTGTTCTTTTAATTCGTCTTACAGAGTTACATCTTTCCCTTCAAGAAGCCTTTTGCTAAGGCTATTCTTGTGGAATTGGCAAAGTGATATTTCGAAGCCCATAGAGGGCTACGGTGAAAAAGGAAATATTTTCCGTTAAAAACTGGAAAGAAGCTTTCTGAGAAACTACATTGTGTTCTGTTAATTAATCTCACTGAGTTACAGCTTTCCCCTCCGGAAGCCTTTCGCTAAGAGTGTTCTTGTGTAATTTGCAAAGTGATATTTTGAAGCCTTTAGAGGGCTATGGGGAAAAAGGAAATATCCTCCGTTAAAAACTGGAGAGAAGCTTTCTGAGAAACTACTTTGTGTTCTGTTAATTCATCTTACAGAGTTACATCTTTCCTTCAAGAAGCCTTTTGCTAAGGCTATTCTTGTGGAATTGGCAAAGTGATATTTCGAAGCCCATAGAGGGCTACGGTGAAAAAGGAAATATTTTCCGTTAAAAACTGGAAAGAAGCTTTCTGAGAAACTACATTGTGTTCTGTTAATTAATCTCACTGAGTTACAGCTTTCCCCTCCGGAAGCCTTTCGCTAAGAGTGTTCTTGTGTAATTTGCAAAGTGATATTTTGAAGCCTTTAGAGGGCTATGGGGAAAAAGGAAATATCCTCCGTTAAAAACTGGAGAGAAGCTTTCTGAGAAACTACTTTGTGTTCTGTTAATTCATCTCACAGAGTTACATCTTTCCCTTCAAGAAGCCTTTCGCTAAGGCTGTTCTTGTGGAAGAGGAAAAGTGATATTTGGAAGCCCATAGAGGGCTATGGTGAAAAAGGAAATACCTTCCGTTCAAAACTGCAAAGAAGATTTTTGAGTAACTGCTTTGTGTTCTGTTAATTCGTCTCACAGAGTTACATCTTTCCCTTCAAGAAGCCTTTCGCTAAGGGTGTTCTCGTGGAATTGGCAAAGTGATATTTGGAAGCCCTTAGAGGGCTATGGTGAAAAAGGAAATATCTTCCGTTAAAACTGGAAAGAAGCTTTCTGAGAAACTGCTTTGTGTTCTATTAATTCATCTCACAGTGTTACAGCTTTCCCTTCAAGAAGCCTTTCGCTAGGAGTGGTCTTCCGGAATTAGGAAAGTGATATTTGGAAGCCCTTAGAAGGCTATGGTGAAAAAGGAAATATCTTCCGTTAAAAACTGGAAAGAAGCTTCCTGAGAAACTACTTTGTGTTCTGTTAATTCATATCACTGAGTTACAGCTTCCGCCTCCAGAAGCCTTTCGCTAAGACTGTTCTTGTGGAATTTGCAAAGTGATATTTGGAAGCCCTTAGAGGGCTATTGTGAAAAAGGAAATATCTTCCGTTAAAAACTGTAAAGAAGCTTTCTTAGAAACTGCTTTGTGTTCTGTTAATTTATCTCACAGAGTTACAGCTTTCCCCTCAATAAGCCTTTGTCTAAGACTGTTCTTGTGGAATTTTCAAAGTGATATTTGGAAGCCCATACAGGGCTATGGTGAAAAAGGAAATATCTTCCATTGAAAACTGGAAAGAAGCTTTCTGAGAAACTGCTTTGTGATCTGTTAATTCGTCTCACAGAGTTACATCTTTCCCTTCAAGAAGCCTTTCGCTAAGGCTGTTCTTGTGGAATTGGCAAAGTGATATGTCGAAGCCCATAGAGGGCTACGGTGAAAAAGGAAATATTTTCCGTTAAAAACTGGAAAGAATGTTTCTGAGAAACTACTTTGTGTTCTGTTAATTCATCTCCCTGAGTTACAGCTTTCCACTCCGGAAGCCTTTCGCTAAGGCTGTTCTTGTGGAAGAGGCAAAGTGATATCTGGAAGCCCTTAGAGGGCTATGGTGAAAAAGGAAATATCTTCCGTTCAAAACTGGAAAGAAGCTTTCTGAGAAACTGCTTTGTGTTCTGTTAATTCATCTCACAGAGTTATATCCTTCCCTTCAAGAAGCCTTTTGCTAAGGCTGTTCTTGTGGAAGAGGCAAAGTGATATTTGGAAGCCCATAGAGTTCTACGGTGAAACAGGAAATATCTTCCGTTAAAAACTGGAAAGAAGCTTTCTGAGAAACTGCTTTGTGTTCTGTTTCATCTCACAGAGTTACATCTTTCCCTTCAAGAAGCCTTTTGCTAAGGCTGTTCTTGTTGAATTGGCAAAGTGATATTTGGAAGCCCATAGAGGTCCATGGTGTAAAAGGATACATCTTACGTTAAAAACTGGAAAGAAGCTTTCTGAGAAACTACTTTGTGTTCTGTTAATTCATCTCACAGAGTTACATCTTTCCCTTCAAGAAGCCTTTCGCTAAGGCTGTTCTTGTGGAAGAGTAAAAGTGATATTTGGAAGCCCATGGAGGTCTATGGTGAAAAAGGAAATACCTTCCGTTAAAAACTGGAAAGAAGCTTTCGGAGTAACTGCTTTGTGTTGTGTTAATTCGTCTCACAGAGTTACATCTTTCAATTCAAGAAGCCTTTCGCTAAGGGTGTTCTCGTGGAATTGGCAAAGTGATATTTCGAAGCCCATAGAGGGCTACGGTGAAAAAGGAAATATTTTCCGTTAAAAACTGGAAAGAATCTTTCTGAGAAACTACTTTGTGTTCTGTTAATTCATCTCACTGAGTTACAGCTTTCCCCTCCAGAAGCCTTTCGCTAAGGGTGTTCTTGTGGAATTTGCAAAATGTTATTTGGAAGCCCTTAGAGGGCAATGGTGAGAAAGGAAGTATCTTCCGTTAAAAACTGGAAAGAAGCTTTCTGAGAAACTACTTTGTGTTCTGTTAATTCATCTCACAGAGTTACATCTTTCCCTTCAAGAAGCCTTTCGCTAAGGCTGTTCTTGTGGAAGAGTAAAAGTGATATTTGGAAGCCCATGGAGGGCTATGGTGAAAAAGGAAATACCTTCCGTTAAAAACTGGAAAGAAGCTTTCGGAGTAACTGCTTTGTGTTGTGTTAATTCGTCTCACAGAGTTACATCTTTCAATTCAAGAAGCCTTTCGCTAAGGGTGTTCTCGTGGAATTGGCAAAGTGATATTTCGAAGCCCATAGAGGGCTACGGTGAAAAAGGAAATATTTTCCGTTAAAAACTGGAAAGAAGCTTTCTGAGAAACTACTTTGTGTTCTGTTAATTCATCTCACTGAGTTACAGCTTTCCCCTCCAGAAGCCTTTCGCTAAGGGTGTTCTTGTGGAATTTGCAAAATGTTATTTGGAAGCCCTTAGAGGGCAATGGTGAGAAAGGAAGTATCTTCCGTTAAAAACTGGAAAGAAGCTTTCTGAGAACCTGCTTTGTGTTCTGTTAATTCATCTCACAGAGTTACATCTTTCCCTTCAAGAAGCCTTTCACTAAGGCTGTTCTTGTGGAATTGGCAAAGTGATATTTAGAAGCCTATAGAGGGCTACGGTGAAAAAGGAAATATCTTCCGTTATAAACTGGAAAGCAGCTTTCTGAGAAACTGCTTTGTGTTCTGTTAATTCATCTCACAGAGTTACAGCTTTCCCTTCAAAAAGCCTTTCTCTAATACTGTTCTTGTGGAATTCGCAAAGTGATATTTGGAAGCCCATAGAGGGCTATGGTGAAAAACGAAATATCTTCCGTTGAAAACTGGAAAGAACTTTTCTGAGAAACTACTTTGCTTTCTGTTAATTCATCTAACAGAGTTACATCTTTCCTTTCAAGAAACCTTTTGCTAAGTCTGTTATTGTGGAATTTGCAAAGTGATATTTGGAAGCCCACAGAGGGCGAAGGTGTAATAGGTAATATCTTCCGTTAAAAACTGGAAAGACGCTTTCTGAGAAACTGCTTTGTGTTCTTTTAATTCATCTCACAGAGTTACAGCTTTCCCCTCAAGGTGCCTTCGTTTAGACTCTTCTTGTGCAATCCGCAAAGTGATATTTGTAAGCCCTTAGAGGGCTGCGGTGAAAAAGGAAATATCCTAAGATAAAAACTGAAAAGAAGCTTTCTGAGAAACTGCTATGTGTTCTGTTAATTCATCTTACAGTGTTACAGCTTTCCCTCAAGAATCCTTTCGCTAAGACAGTTCTTTTGGAATTTGCAAAGTGATATTTGGAAGGCCATAGAGGGCTATGGTGAAAAAGGAAATATCTTTCGTTAAACACTGGAAAGAAGCTTTCTGAGAAACTGCTTTGTGTTCTGTTAATTCATCTCACAGGGATACAGCTTTCCCCTCAAGAAGCCTTTCGCTAAGAGTGTTGTTGTAAAGTAATATTTGGAAGCCCACAGAGGGCTATAAAATAAAAGGAAATATCTTCCGTTAAAAACTGGAAAGAAGCTTTCTGAGAAACTATTTTGTGTTCTCTTAATTCATCTCTCAGAGTTACAGCTTTCCACTTAAGAAGCCTTTCGCTAAGACTGTTCTTGTGGAATTTGCAAAGTGATGTTTGGATGCCCATACAGAGCTATGGTGAAAAAGGAAATATCTTCCGTTAAAAACTGGAAAGAAGCTTTCTGAGTAACTGGTTTGTTTTCTGTGAATACATCTCACAGAGTTACAGCTTTCCCCGCAAGAAGACTTTCGCTAAGACTGTTCTTGTGGAATTGGCAAAGTGATATTTGGAAGCCCATAGACGGCTGTTGTGAAAAAGGAAATATCTTCCCTTAAAAACCGCAAAGAAGCTTTCTGAGAAACTGCTTTGTGTTCTGTTAATTCATCTCAAAGAGTTACAGCTTTCCCCTCAAGAAGCCCTTGGCTAAGCCTGTTCTTGTGGAATTCGCAAAGTTATATTTGGAAGCCCATAGAGGGCTATGGTTAGAAAGGAAATATCTTTCCTTAAATACTGGAAAGAAGCTTTCTGAGAAACTGCTTTGTGTTCTGTTAATTCATCATACAGTGTTACAGCTTTCTCTCAAGAAGCCTTTCGCTAACATTGTTCTTGTGGAATATACAAATGATATTTGAAATCACTTAGAGGGCTATGGTGAAAAAGGAAATATCTCCCCTTAAATACTGGAAAGAAGCCTTCTGAGAAACTGCTTTGTGTTGTGTTAATTCATCTCACAGAGTTACCGCTTTCGGCTCCAGAAACCTTTTGCTAAGACAATTCTTGTGGAATTTGCAAAGCGATATTTGAAAGCCCATAGAGGGCTATGGTGAAAAAGGAAATATTTTCCCTTAAAAACTGGAAAGAAGCTTTCTGAGAAACTGCTTTGTGTTCTGTTTTTCATCTCACAGAGTTAGAGCTTTTCCATCAAGGAGCCTTTCGCTAAGACTGTTCTTGTGGAATTTAGAAAATGGTATTTGGAATCCCACAGAGGGCTATTGTGTAAAAGGTAATATCTTCAGTTAAAAACTGGAAAGAATATTTCTGAGAAACTGCTTTGTGTTCTGTTAATTCATCTCAGAGAGTTACACTTTCCCCTCAAGAAGCCTTTCGCTAAGAGTGTTCTTGTGGAATTGGCAAAGTGATATTTGGAAGCCCTTAGAGGGCTATGGTGAAAAAGGAAATATCCTAAGATAAAAACTGAAAATAAGCTTTCTGAGAAACTGCTATGTGTTGTGTTAATTCATCGTACAGTGTTACAGCTTTCTCCTCAAGAAGACTTTCGCTAAGACTGCTCTTGTGGAAGTTGCAAAGTGCTATTTGGAAGCCCATAGAGGGCAATGGTGAAAAAGGAAATATCCTAAGATAAAAACCGAAAAGGAGATTTCTGAGAAACTGCTTTGTGTTCTGTTAATTCATCTCACAGAGTTACAGATTTCCCCTCAAGGAGCCTATCGCTATGTCTGTTTTTGTGGAATATGCAAAGTGATATTTGGTAGCCCATAGTGGGCTGTGGTGAAAAAGGAAATATCTTTCTTTAAATACTGGAAAGAAGCTTTCTGAGAAACTGATTTATGTTCTGTTAATTCATCTCTCAGAGTTACACCTTTTCCTTCATGAAGCCCTTCGCTAGGACTGTTCTTGTTTAATTTGCAAAGTGATATTTTGAAGCCCATAGCGTTCAATGATGAAAAAGGAAATATCTTTCGTTAAAAACTGCAAAGAATCTTTCTGAGAAACTGCTTTGTGTTCTGCTAGTTCGTCTCACAGAGTTACAGCTTCCCCTCAAGAAGCCTTTCGCTAAGACTTTTCTTGTGGAATTTGAAAAGTGTTATTTGGAAGTCCTTAGGGGGCTACAGTGAAAAAGGAAATATCTTTCCTTAAAAACTGGAAAGAAGCTTTCTGAGAAACTACATTGTAATCTGTTAATTCATCTCACAGTGTTACAGCTTTCTCCTCAAGAAGACTTTCGCTAAGACTGTTCTTGTGGAATTTGCAAAGTGATATTTGGAAGCCCATGGACGGCTGTGATGAAAAAGGAAATATCTTTCGTTAAAAACTGCAAAGAATCTTTCTGAGAAACTGCTTTGTGTTCTGCTAGTTCGTCTCACAGAGTTACAGCTTCCCCTCAAGAAGCCTTTCGCTAAGACTTTTCTTGTGGAATTTGAAAAGTGTTATTTGGAAGTCCTTAGGGGGCTACAGTGAAAAAGGAAATATCTTTCCTTAAAAACTGGAAAGAAGCTTTCTGAGAAACTACATTGTAATCTGTTAATTCATCTCACAGTGTTACAGCTTTCTCCTCAAGAAGACTTTCGCTAAGACTGTTCTTGTGGAATTTGCAAAGTGATATTTGGAAGCCCATGGACGGCTGTGGTGAAAAAGGAAATATCTTCCCTTAAAAACCGGAAAGAAGCTTTCTGAGAAACTACTTTGTGTTCTGTTAATTCATCTCACAGAGTTACAACTTTCCTCTCAAGAAGCCTTTCGCTAAGACTGTTCTTGTGGAATTTGCAAAGTTATACTTGGAATCCCATAGTGGGCTAAGGTGAAAAAGGAAATATCTTCCCTTAAATACTGGAAAGAACTATCTGAGAAACTGCTTTGTGTTCTGTTAATTCATCTCACAGAGTTACAGCTTTCCCTCAAGAAGCATTTCGCTAAGTACTGTTCTTGTGGAAAATGCAAAGTGATATTTGGAAGCAGATAGAGGGCTATGGTGAAAAAGGAAATATCCTAAGATAAAAACTGAAAGGGAGATTTCTGAGAATGTGCTTTGTGTTCTGTTAATTCATCTCACAGATTTACAGCTTTCCCCTCAAGAAGCCTATCGCTATGTCTGTTTTTGTGGAATATGCAAAGTGATATTTGGAAGTCCATAGAGGGCTATGGTGAAAAAGGAAATATCTTCACTTAAATACTGGAAAGAAGCATTCTGAGAAACTGCTTTGTGTTCTGTTAATTCATCTCACAGAGTTACAGCTTCCTCAGAAGCTTTTCGCTAAGACTGTTCTTGTGGAATTTGCAAAGTGATATTTGGAAGCCCATAGAGGGCTATGGTGAAAAAGGAAATATCTTCCGTTAAAAACTGGAAAGAAGCTTTCTGAGTAACTGCTTTGTGCTCTCTTAATTCATCTCAAAGAGTTACAGCTTTCCCCTGAAGTAGTCTTTCGCTAAGACTGTTCTTGTGGAATTTGCAAAGTGATGTTTGGAAGCCCATAGAGGGCTATGGTGAAAAGGAAATATCTTCCCTTAAAAACTGGAAATAAGCTTTCTGAGAAACTGCTTTGTGTTCTGTTAATTCATCTCACAGAGTTACCGCTTTCCCCGCAAGTAGCCTTTCGCTAAGACTGTTCTCGTGGAATTTGCGAAGTGATATTTGGAAGCCCCTAGAGGGCTATGGTGAAAAAGGAAATATTTTCGCTCAAAAACTGGAAAGAAGCTTTCTGAGAAACTGCTTTGTGTTTTGTTAATTCATCTCACAGAGTTACAGCTTTCCCCGCAATAATCCTTTCGCTAAGACTGTTCTTGTGGAATTTGCAAAGTGATATTTGGAAGCCCTTAGAGGGCTATGGTGAAAAAGGAAATATCCTAAGATTAAAACTGAAATGAAGCTTTCTGAGAAACTGCTATGTGTTCTGTTAATTCATCTTACAGTGTTACAGCTTTCCCCTGAAGAAGCCTTTCGCTAAGACTGTTCTTGTGGAGGTTGCAAAGTGATATTTGGAAGCCCATAGAGGGCTATGGTGAAAAAGGAAATATTTTCCGTTGAAAACTGGAAAGAAGCTTTCTGAGTAACTGGTTTGTTTTCTGTGAATACATCTCACAGAATTACAGCTTTCCCCTCAAGAAGCCATTCGCTAAGATTGTTGTTGTAGAATTTGCAAAGTGATATTTGGAAGCCCACATGGGGCTAAGATGAAAAAGGAAATGTATTCCGTTAAAAACTGGAAAGAAGCTTTCTGAGTAACTGTTTGTGTTCTCTTAATTCATCGCAGAGAGTTACAGCTTTCCCCTCAAGAAGCCTTTGGTTAAGACTGTTCTTGTGGAATTTGCAAAGTGATATTTGGAAGCCCATAGAGGGCTATGGTGAAAAAGGATACATCTTCCCTTAAAAACTGGAAAGAAGCTTTCTGAAAAACAGCTTTGTGTTCTGTAATTCATCTCACAGAATTACAGGTTTCCCCTCAGGCAGCGTTTCGCTAAGTTAGTTCTTGTGGAATTCGCAAAGTGATATTTGGAAGCCCATAGAGGGCTATGGTGAAAAAGGAAATATCTTCCCTTAAATACTAGAAAGAAGCTTTCTGAGAAGCTGCTTTGTGTTCTGTTAATTCATCTCACAGAGTTACAGCTTTCCCCTCAAGAAGCCTTTCGCTAAGCCTGTTCTTGTGGAATTCGCAAAGTGATATTTGGAAGCCCACAGAGGGCTATGGTGAAAAAGGAAATATCATTCTTTATAAACAGGAAAGTAGCTTTCTGAGAAACAACTTTGTGTTCTGTTAATTCATCTCCCAGAGTAAGAGCTTTTCCCTCAAGAAGCCTTTCGCTTTGATTGTTCTTGTGGAATTTGCAAAGTGATATTTGGAATCCCACAGAGGGCTATGGTGAAAAAGGTAATATCTTCAGTTAAAACTAGAAAGAAGCTTTCTGAGAAGCTGCTTTGTGTTCTGTTAATTCATCTCACAGAGTTACAGCTTTCCCCTCAAGAAGCCTTTCGCTAAGCCTGTTCTTGTGGAATTCGCAAAGTGATATTTGGAAGCCCACAGAGGGCTATGGTGAAAAAGGAAATATCATTCTTTATAAACAGGAAAGTAGCTTTCTGAGAAACAACTTTGTGTTCTGTTAATTCATCTCCCAGAGTAAGAGCTTTTCCCTCAAGAAGCCTTTCGCTTTGATTGTTCTTGTGGAATTTGCAAAGTGATATTTGGAATCCCACAGAGGGCTATGGTGAAAAAGGTAATATCTTCAGTTAAAAACTGGAAAGAAGATTTCTGAGAATCTGCTTTGTATTCTGTTAATTCATCTCCCAGAGTTACAGCTTTCCCCTCAAGAAGCCTATCGCTATGTCTGTTTTTGTGGAATTTCCAAAGTGATATTTGGACGCCCAATGAGGGCTATGGTGAAAAAGGAAATATCTTCCCTTAAAAACTGGTAAGAACCTTTCTGAGGAACTGCTTTGAGTTCTGTTAGTTCATCTCAAAGAGTTACTGCTTTGCCCTGAAGAAGCCTTTCGCTAAGACTGTTCTTGTGGAATTTGCATAGTGATATTTGGAAGCCCATAGAGGGCTGTGGTGAAGAAGGAAATATCTTCCCTCAAAAACTGGAAAGATGCTTTCTGAGAAACTGCTTTGTGTTCTGTTAATTCTCCTCACAGAGTTACAACTTTCCCTTCAAGAAGCCTTTCGCTAAGACTGTTCTTGTGGAATTTGCAAAGTGATATTTCGAAGCCCATAGAGGGCTGTGGTGAAAAAGGAAATATCTTCCCTTAAAAACCGGAAAGAAGCTTTATGAGAAACTTCTTTGTGTTCTGTTAATTCATCTCAAATTGTTACAGCTTTCGGCTCAAGAAGCTTTTCGCTAAGCCTGTTCTTGTGGAAATCGCAAAGTGATATTTGGAATATCATAAAGGACTATGGTGAAAAAGGAAATATCTTCCTGTATAAACTGGAAAGAAGCTTTCTGTGAAATTGCTTTGTGTTCTGTTTATGTATCTCCCAGAGTTAGAGCTTTTCCCTCAAGAAGCCTTTCGCTAAGACTGTTCTTGTGGAATTTTCAAAGTGATATTTGGAAACCCGTAGAGGGCTATGGTTTAAAGGGAAATATCTTCCCTTAAATACTGGAAAGAATCTTTCTGAGGAACTGCTTTGTGTTTTGTTAATTCATCTCACAGAGTTACAGCTTTGCTCTGAAGAAGCCTTGCGGTAAGACTGTTCTTATGGGTTTCGCAAAGTGATATTTGGAAGCCCTTAGACGGTTATGGTGAAAAAGGAAATATCCTAAGATAAAAACTGAAAAGAAGCTTTCTGAGAAACTGCTATGTGATCTGTTAATTCATCTTACAGTGTTACAGCTATCCCCTCAAGAAGCCTTTCGCTAAGACTGTTGTTGTGGAAGTTGTAAAGTGATATTTGGAAGCCTATAGAGGGCTATGGTGAAAAAGAAAATATCCTAAGATAAAAACTGAAAAGGAGATTTCTGAGCATCTGCTTTGTGTTCTGTTAATTCATCTCACAGAGCTACAGCTTTCCCCTCAAGAAGCCTTTCGCTAAGACTGTTCTTGTGGAATTTGCAAAGTGATATTTGGAAGGCCATAGAGGGCTATGGTGAAAAAGGAAATATCTTCCCTTAAAAACTGGAAAGCAGCTTTCTGAGAAACTGCTTTGTGTTCTGTTAATTCATCTCACAGAGTTACAGTTTTCCCTCAACAAGACGTTCGCAAAGATTTTTTTTGGAATTTGCAAAGTGATATTTGGAACCCCTAGAGGGCTATGGTGAAAAATGAAATACCTTCCCTTAAAAACTGCAAAGAAGGTTTTTGAGAAACTGCTTTGTATTCTGTTAATTCATCTCACAGAGTAACACGATTTCCCTCAAGAAGCCTTTCGCTAAGACTGTTCTTGTGGAATTTGCAAAGTGATATTTGGAAGGCCATAGAGGGCTATGGTGAAAAAGGAAATATCTTCCCTTAAAAACTGGAAAGCAGCTTTCTGAGAAACTGCTTTGTGTTCTGTTAATTCATCTCACAGAGTTACAGTTTTCCCTCAACAAGACGTTCGCAAAGATTTTTTTTGGAATTTGCAAAGTGATATTTGGAACCCCTAGAGGGCTATGGTGAAAAATGAAATACCTTCCCTTAAAAACTGCAAAGAAGGTTTTTGAGAAACTGCTTTGTATTCTGTTAATTCATCTCACAGAGTAACACGTTTTTGCTCAAGAAGCCTTTCGATGAGACTGTTCTTGTGGAATTGGCAAAGTGATATTTGGAAGCCCATAAAGGTCTATGGTGAGAAAGGAAATATCTTCCCTTAAATACTGGAAAGAAGCTTTCTGAGAAACTGCCTTGTGTTCTGTTAATTCATCTCACAGAGTTACAGCTTTTCCCTTAAGAAGCCTTTCGCTAGGACTGTTCTTGTTAAATTTTCAAAGTGATATTTGCAAGCCCAAAGCGGGCTACGGTTAAAAGGTGAATATCTTCCGTTAAAAACTGTAAAGAAGCTTTCTGTGAAACCGCTTTGTGTTCTGTTAATTCATCTCACAGAGTTACAGCTTTCCCCTCAAGAAGTCTTTCGCTAAGACGGTTCTTGTGGAATTTTCAAAGTGATATTTGGAAGCCCATAGAGGGCTATGGTGAAAAAGGAAATATCTTCCCTTAAAAACTGGAAAAAAGCTTTCAGAGAAACTGCTTTCTGTTTTGTTAATTCAATCACAGAGTAAGAGCTTTCCCCTCAGGAAGCCTTTCGCTAAGACTGTTCTTGTGGATTTCGCAAAGTGATATTTGGAAGCCCATAGAGGGCTATGGTGAAAAAGGAAATATCTTCCCTTAAATTCCGGAAAGAAGCTTTCTGAGAAAGTGCTTTGTGTTCTGTTAATTCATCTCACAGATTTACAGCTTTCACCTGAAGAATCCTTTCGCTAAGACTGTTCTTGTGAGATTTGCAAAGTGATATTTGGAAGCCCTTAGAGGCCTATGGTGACAAAGGAAATACCTTCTTTTAAAAACTGGAAAGAAGCTTTCTGAGAAACTGCTTTGTGTTCTGTTAATTAATCTCACCGAGTTTCAACGTTCCCCTCATGAAACCTTTCGCTAAGACTGTTCCTGTAGAATATGCAAACTGATATTTGGAAGCCCTTAGAGGGCTGTGGTGAAAAAGGAAATATCTTCCGTTAAAAACTGGAAAGAAGCTTTCTGAGAAAGTGCTTTGTGTTCTGTTAATTCATCTCACAGATTTACAGCTTTCACCTGAAGAATCCTTTCGCTAAGACTGTTCTTGTGAGATTTGCAAAGTGATATTTGGAAGCCCTTAGAGGCCTATGGTGACAAAGGAAATACCTTCTTTTAAAAACTGGAAAGAAGCTTTCTGAGAAACTGCTTTGTGTTCTGTTAATTAATCTCACCGAGTTTCAACGTTCCCCTCATGAAACCTTTCGCTAAGACTGTTCCTGTAGAATATGCAAACTGATATTTGGAAGCCCTTAGAGGGCTGTGGTGAAAAAGGAAATATCTTCCGTTAAAAACTGGAAAGAAGCTTTCTGAGAAACTGCTTTGGGCTCTGTTAATTCATCTCACAGAGTTACAGCTTTTCTATCAAGAAGCATTTCGCTATGACTGTTCTTCTGGAATTTGAAAAGTGATATTTGGAATCCCATAGAGGGCTATGGTGAAAAAGGAAATATCTTCCTTTAAAAACTGAAAAGAAGCTTTCTGAGAAACTGCTATGTGTTCTGTTAATTCATCTCCCACAGTAGGAGCTTTTCCCTCAAGAAGCCTTTCGCTAACACTGTTCTAGTGGAATTTGCATAGTGATATTTGGAATCCCATATGGGGCTATGGTGAAAAAGGAAATATCTTCAGTTAAAAACTGGAAAGAAGATTTCTGAAAAAATGCTTTGTTTTCTGTGAATTCATCTCACAGAGTTACAGCTTTCCCCTCAAGAAGTCTTTCGCTAAGACTGTTCTTCTGGAATTCACAAAGTGATATTTGGAAGCCCTTAGAAGGCTACGGAGAAAATGGAAATATCCTAAGATAAAAACTGAAAAGAAGCTTTCTGAGAAACTGCTTTGTGTTCTGTTAATTCATCTTACAGAGTTACAGCTTTCCCCTCAAGAAGCCTTTCGCTAAGACTGTTCTTGTGGAATTTACAAAGTGATATTTGGAAGCCAATAGAGGGCTATGGTGTAAAAGGAAATATCTTCCATTAAACACTGGAAAGAAGCTTTCTGAGAAACTGCTTTGTGTTCTGTTAATTCATATCAGAGAGTTACAGCTTTCCCCTCAGGAAGTCTATCGCTAAGACTGTTCTTGTGGAAATTTCAAAGTGATATTTGGAGGCCCCTAGATGGCTATTGTGAAAAAGGAAATATCCTAAGATAAAAACTGAAAAGAAGATTTCTGAGAATCTGCTTTTTGTTCTGTTAATTCATCTCACAGAGTTACAGCTTTCCCCTCATGAAGCCTTTCGCTAAGACTGTTCCTGTGGAATTCGCAAAGTGATATTTGGAAGCCCATAGAGGGCTATGGTGAAAAGGAAATATCTTCCTTAAATACTGGAAAGAACTATCTGAGAAACTGCTTTGTGTTCTGTTAATTCATCTCACAGAGTTACAGCTTTCCCTCAAGAAGCCTTTCGCTAAGACTGTTCTTGTGGAATTGGCAAAGTGATATTTGGAAGCCCATAGAGGCTATGGTGAAAAGGAAATATCTTCCTTAAATACTAGAAAGAAGCTTTCTGAGAAACTGCTTTGTGTTCTGTTAATTCATCTCACAGAGTTACAGCTTTCCCTCAAGAAGCCTTCGCTAAGACTGTTCTTGTGGAATTTGCAAAGTGATATTTGGAAGCCCATAGAGGGCTATGGTGAAAAGGAAATATCTTCCGTTAAAAACTGGAAAGAAGCTTTATGAGAAACTTCTTTGTGTTCTGTTAATTCATCTCACAGAGTTACAGCTTTCCCTCAAGAAGCCTTTCGCTAAGCCTGTTCTTGTGGAATTTGCAAAGTGATATTTGGAAGCCCATAGAGGCTATGGTGAAAAGGAAATATCTTCAGTTAAAAACTGGAAAGAAGCTTTCTGAGAAACTGCTTTGTGTTCTGTTAATTCATCTCACAGAGTTACAGCTTTCCCTCAAGAAGCCTTTCGCTAAGATTGTTCTTGTGGAATTTGAAAAGTGATATTTGGAAGCCCATAGAGGGCTGTGGTGAAAAGGAAATATCCTAAGATAAAAACTGAAAAGAAGATTTCTGAGAATCTGCTTTTTGTTCTGTTAATTCATCTCACAGAGTTACAGCTTTCCCCTCATGAAGCCTTTCGCTAAGACTGTTCCTGTGGAATTCGCAAAGTGATATTTGGAAGCCCATAGAGGGCTATGGTGAAAAAGGAAATATCTACCCTTAAATACTGGAAAGAAGCTAACTGAGAAACTGATTTGTGTTCTGTTAATTCATCTCTCAGAATTACAGTTTTCACCTGATGCAGCCTTTCGTTAAAACTGTTCTTGTGGAATTGGCAAAGTGATATTTGTAAGCCCATAGAGGGCTATGGTGAAAAAGGAAATAAACTTCCTTAAATACTGGAAAGAAGCTTTCCGAGAAACCGCTTCGTGTTCTGTTAATACATCTCACAGAGTTACAGCTTTCCCCTCAACTAGCCTTTCGCTAAGACTATTCTTGTGGAATTCGCAAAGTGATATTTGGAAGCCCATAGAGCTCTATGGTGAAAAAGGAAATATCTTCCTTTAAAAACTGGAAAGAAGCTTTCTGAAAAACTTCTTTGTGTTCTGTTAATTCATCTCCTAGAGTTAGAGCTTTTCTCTCAAGAAGCCTTTCGCTCAGTCTATTCTTGTGGAATTTGCAAAGTGATATTTGGAATCCCACAGAGGCCTATGGTGAAAAAGGTAATATCTTCAGTTAAAAACTGGATGGAAGCTTTCTAAGAGACAGCTTTGTTTTCTGTTAATTCATCTCAGAGAGTTACAGCTTTCCCCTCAAGAAGCCTTTCGCTAAGAATGTTCTTGTGAAATTCGCAAAGTGATATTTGGAAGCCTATAGAGGGCTTTGCTGAAAAAGGAAATATCCTAAGATAAAAACTGAAAAGAAAGTTTCTAGAAACTGCTATGTGTTCTGTTAATTCATCTTACAGTGTTACAGCTTTCCCCTCAAGAAGCCTTTCGCTAAGAAGTTGTTGTGGAATTTTCAAAGTGATATTTGAAGCCCATAGAGGGCTACGGTGAAAAAGGAAATATCTTCCCTTAAAAACTGGAAAGAAGCTTTCTCAGAAACAGCTGTGTGTTCTGTTAATTCGTCTCACAGAGTTACAGTTTTCCGTTCCAGAAGCCTTTCCCTAAAACTGTTGTTGTGGAATTTGCAAAGTGATATTTGGAAGCCCATGGAGGGCTACGGTGAAAAGGAAATATCTTCAGTTAAAAACTGGAAAAAGCTTTCTGAGAAACTGCTTTGTGTTCTGTTAATTCATCTCACAGAGTTACAGCTTTCCTCAAGAAGCCTTTCGCTAAGACTATTCTTGTGGAATTTGAAAAGTGATATTTGGAAGCCCTAGAGGGTTATGGTGAAAAGGAAATATCTTCAGTTAAAACTGTAAAGAAGCTTTCTGAGAAACTGCTTTTGTTCTGATAATTCATCTCACACAGTTACAGTTTTCCGTTCCAGAAGCCTTTCCCTAAAACTGTTGTTGTGGAATTTGCAAAGTGATATTTGGAAGCCCATGGAGGGCTACGGTGAAAAAGGAATTATATTCCCTTAAGTACTGGAAAAAAGCTTTCTGAGAAACTGCTTTGTGTTCTGTGAATTCATCTCACAGAGTTACAGTTTTGCCTCAAGAAGACTTTCGCTAAGACTCTCCTTGTGGAATTTGCAAAGTGATATTTGGAAGCCCCTAGAGGGTTATGGTGAAAAGGAAATAACTTTCCCGAAAAACTGTAAAGAAGCTTTCTGAGTAACTGCTTTTTGTTCTGATAATTCATCTCACACAGTTACAGCTTTCCCCTGAAGAAGCCTTTCGCTAAGACTGTTCTTGTGGAATTTGCAAAGTGATATTTGGAAGCCCCTAGAGGTCTATGGTGAAAAAGTAAATATCTTCCCTTAATAACTGGAAAGAAGCTTTCTGACAAACTGCTTTGTGTTCTGTTAATTCATGTCACAGAATTACAGCTTTCCCTTCAAGAAGCCTTTCGCTAAGACTGTTCTTGTTTAATTTGCAAAGTAATATTTGGAATCCCATAGAGGGCTATGGTGAAAAAGGAAATATCTTCCGTTAAAAACTGGAAAGAAGCTTTCTGAGAAACAGTTTTGTGTTCTGTTAATTCATCTCACAGATTTACATCTTTCCCCTCAGTAGACCTTTAGCTAAGACTGTTCTTTTGGAATTTGCAAAGTGATATCTGAAGCCCATAGAGGGCTACGTTGAAAAAGGAAATATCTTCCGTTAAAAACTGGAAAGAAGCTTTCTGAGAGACAGCTGTGTGTTCTGTTAATTCATCTCACAGAGTTACAGCTTTCCCCTCAAGAAGCCTTTTCCTAAAACGATTGTTGTGGATTTGCAAAGTGATACTTGTAAGCCCATAGAGGGTTATGATGAAAAAGGAAAAATCATCCGATAAAAACTGGAAAGAAGCATTCTGAGAAACTGCTTTGTGTTCTGTTAATTCATCTCACAGAGTTACAGCTTTCCCCTCAAGAAGTCTTTCGCTAAGACTGTTCTCGTGGAATTTGAAAAGTGATATTTGGAAGCCCATAGAGGGCTATGGTGTAAAAGGAAATATCTTCCGTTAAACACTGGAAAGAAGCTTTGTGAGAAACTGCTTTGTGTTCTGTTAATTCATCTCACAGAGTTACAACTTTCCCCTCAAGAAACCTTTCGCAAGACTGTTCTTGTGGAATTTGCAAAGTGATATTTGGAAGCTCATAGAGGACTATGGTGAAAAAGGAAGTATCTTCCCTTAAATAGTGGAAAGAAGCTTTCTGAGAAACTTCTTTGTGTTCTGTTAATTCATCTCAGAGAGTTACAGCTTTCCCCTCAAGAAGGCTTTCGCTAAGACTATTCTTGTGGAATTTGCAAAGTGATACTTGGAAGCCCATAGAGGGTTATGATGAAAAAGGATATATCTTCCATAAAAACTGGAAAGAAGCTTCTGGGAAACTGCTTTGTGTTCTGTTAATTCATCTCACAGAGTTACAGCTTTCCTCTCAAGAAGCCTTTCGCTAAGATTGTTCTGGTGGAATTTATAATGTGATATTTGGAAACCCATACAGGGCTACGGTGAAAAAGGAAATATCTTCCTTTAAAAACTGTAAAGAAGATTTCTGAGAATCTGCTTTGTGTTCTTTTAATTCACCTCACAGAGTTACATCTTTCACCTCAAGATCCCTTTCGCTAAGACTGTTCTTGTGGAAGTTGCAAAGTGATATTTGGAAGCCCTTAGAGGGCTATGGTGAAAAAGGAAATATCCTAAGATAAAAACTGAAAAGAAGATTTCTGAGAATCTGCTATGTGTTCTGTTAATTCCTCTCACAGAGTTACAGCTTTCCCCTCAAGAATCCTTTCCCTAAGACTGTTTTTGTGGAATTTGCAAAGTGCTATTTGGAAGCCCATAGAGGGCTATGGTGAAAAGGAAATATATTCCTTTAAGTACTGTAAAGAAGCTTTCTGAGAAACTGCTTTGTGTTCTGTTAATTCATCTCACAGAGTTACAGTTTTGCCTCAAGAAGACTTTCGCTAAGACTGGTCTTGTGGAATTTGCAACGTGATATTTGGAAGCCCATGGAGGGCTATGGGGAAAAAGGAAATATCTTCCCTTAAATACTGTAAAGAAGCTTTCTGAGAAACTGCTTTGTGTTCTGTTAATTCATCTGACAGAGTTACAGCTTTTCCCTCATGAAGCCTTTCGCTAGTACTGTTCTTGTTTAATTTGCAAAGTGATATTTCGAAGCCCTTAGCGGGCTATGGTGAAAAAGGAAATATCTTCCTTTAAAAACTGCAAAAAAGGTTTCTGAGAAACTGCTTTGTGTTCTGTTAATTCATCTCACAGAGTTACAGTTTTGCCTCAAGAAGACTTTCGCTAAGACTGTTCTTGTGGAATTTGCAAAGTGATATTTGGAAGCCCATAGAGGGCTATGGTGAAAAGGAAATATCTTCCTTTAAAACTGTAAAGAAGCTTTCTGAGAAACTGCTTTGTGTTCTGTTAATTCATCTGACAGAGTTACAGCTTTCCCTCAAGAAGCCTTTCGCTAGTACTGTTCTTGTTTAATTTGCAAAGTGATATTTGGAAGCCCTTAGAGGGCTATGGTGAAAAGGAAATATCTTCCGTTAAAAACTGGAAAGAAGCTTTCTGAGAAACTGCTTTGTGTTCTGTTAATTCATCTCCCAGAGTTAGAGCTTTCCCTCAAGAAGCCTTTCGCTAAGACTGTTCTTGTGGAATTTGCAAAGTGATATTTGGAATCCCATAGAGGGCTATGGTGTAAAAGGAAATATCTTCAATTAAACACTGGAAAGAAGCTTTCTGAGAAACTGCTTTGTGTTCTGTTAATTCATCTCACAGAGTTACAGCTTTCCCCTCAAGAAGCCTTTCGCTAAGACTGTTCTTTTGGAATTTGCAAAGTGATATTTGGAATCCCATAGAGGGCTATGGTGAAAAAGGAAACATCCTAAGATAAAAACTGCAAAAAAGCTTTCTGAGAAACTGCTTTGTGTGCTGTTAATTCGTCTTACAGAGTTACAGCTTTCCCCTCAAGAAGCCTTTCGCTAAGACTGTTCTTGTGGAATTTGCAAAGTGATATTTGGAAGCCCATAGAGGGCTATGGTGAAAAAGGAAATATCTTCCGTTAAACACTGGAAAGAAGCTTTCTGAGAAACTGCTTTGTGTTCTGTTAATTCATCTCACAGAGTTACAGCTTTCCCTGAAGCAGTCTTTCGCTAAGACTGTTCTTGTGGAATTTGCAAAGTGATATTTGGAAGCCCTTAGAGGGCTATGGTGAAAAGGAAATATCTTCCGTTAAAAACTGAAAAGAAGCTTTCTGAGAAACTGCTTTGTGTTCTGTTAATTCATCTTACAGAGTTACAGCTTTCCCCTCAAGAAGCCTTTCGCTAAGACTGTTCTTGTGGAATTTGCAAAGTGATATTTGGAAGCCCATAGAGGGCTATGGTGAAAAGGAAATATCTTCCGTTAAAAACTGGAAAGAAGCATTCTGGGAAACTGCTTTGTGTTCTGTTAATTCATCTCACAGAGTTACAGCTTTCCCTGAAGAAGCCTTTTCTAAGACTGTTCTTCTGGAATTTGCAAAGTGCTATTTGGAAGCCCATAGAGGGCTATGGTGAAAAAGTAAATATATTCCTTTAAGTACTGTAAAGAAGCTTTCTTAGAAAATGCTTTGTGTTCTGTTAATTCATCTCACAGAGTTACAGCTTTCCCCTCAGGAAGACTCACGCTAAGACTGGTCTTGTGGAATTTGCAACGTGATATTTGGAAGCCCATGGAGGGCTATGGGGAAAAAGGAAATATCTTCCCTTAAATACTGTAAAGTAGCTTTCTGAGAAACTGCTTTGTGTTCTGTTAATTCATCTGACAGAGTTACCGCTTTTGCCTCATGAAGCCTTTCGCTAGTACTGTTCTTGTTTAATTTGCAAAGTGATATTTCGAAGCCCTTAGCGGGCTATGGTGAAAAAGGAAATATCTTCCGTTAAAAACTGGAAAGAAGCTTTCTGAGAAACTGCTTTGTGTTCTGTTAATTCATCTCCCAGTGTTAGAGCTATTCCCTCAAGAAGCCTTTCGCTAAGACTGTTCTTGTGGAATTTGCAAAGTGATATTTGGAATCCCATTGAGGGCTATGGTGAAAAAGGAAATATCTTCCGTTAAACACTGGAAAGAAGCTTTCTGAGACACTGCTCTCTGTTTTGTTAATTCATCTCTCAGAGTTAGAGCTTTTCCCTCAAGAAGCCTTTCGCTGAGACTGTTCTTATGGAATTCGCAAAGTGATATTTGGAATCCCATAGAGGGCTATGGTGAAAAAGGAAACATCCTAAGATAAAAACTGCAAAAAAGCTTTCTGAGAAACTGCTTTGTGTGCTGTTAATTCGTCTTACAGAGTTACAGCTTTCCACTCAAGAAGCCTTTCGCTAAGACTGTTCTTGTGGAATTTGCAAAGTGATATTTGGAAGCCCATAGAGGGCTAGGGTATAAAAGGAAATATCTTCCGTTAAACACTGGAGAGAAGCTTTCTGAGAAACTGCTTTGTGTTCTGTTAATTCATCTCACAGAGTTACAGCTTTCCCCTGAAGAAGTCTTTCGCTAATACTCTTCTTGTGGAAGTTGCAAAGTGATATTAGGAAGCCTTTAGAGGGCTCTGGTGGAAAAGGAAATATCTTCCCTTAAAAGCTGAAAAGAAGCTTTCTGAGAAACTGCTTTGTGTTCTGTTAATTCATCTTACAGAGGTACAATTTTCCCCTCAAGAAGCCTTTCGCTAGGCTCTTCTTGTGGAATTTGCAAGGTTATATTTGGAAGCACATAGAGGGCTATGGTGAAAAAGGAAATATGTTCCCTTAAAAACTGGAAAGAAGCATTTTGGGAAACTGATTTGTGTTCTGTTCATTCATCTCACAGAGTTACAGCTTTCCCCTGAAGCAGTCTTTCCCTAAGACTGTTCTTCTGGAATTTGCAAAGTGATATTTGAAATCCCATAGAGGGCTTTGGTGAAAAAGGAAATATCTTCCTTTAAAAACTGTAAAGAAGATTTCTGAGAATATGCTTTGTGTTCTATTAATTCATCTCACAGAGTTACGGCTTTCACCTCAAGAAACCTTTCGCTAAGACTGTTCTTGTGGAAGTTGCAAAGTGATATTTGGAAGCCCTTAGAAGGCTATGGTGAAAAGGAAATATCCTAAGATAAAAGCTGAAAAGAAGCTTTCTGAGAAACTGCTTTGTGTTCTGTTAATTCATCTTACAGAGGTACAATTTTCCCCTCAAGAAGCCTTCGCTAGGCTCTTCTTGTGGAATTTGCAAGGTTATATTTGGAAGCACATAGAGGGCTATGGTGAAAAGGAAATATGTTCCTTAAAACTGGAAAGAAGCATTTTGGGAAACTGATTTGTGTTCTGTTCATTCATCTCACAGAGTTACAGCTTTCCCCTGAAGCAGTCTTTCCCTAAGACTGTTCTTCTGGAATTTGCAAAGTGATATTTGAAATCCCATAGAGGGCTTTGGTGAAAAAGGAAATATCTTCCTTTAAAAACTGTAAAGAAGATTTCTGAGAATATGCTTTGTGTTCTATTAATTCATCTCACAGAGTTACGGCTTTCACCTCAAGAAACCTTTCGCTAAGACTGTTCTTGTGGAAGTTGCAAAGTGATATTTGGAAGCCCTTAGAAGGCTATGGTGAAAAGGGAAATATCCTAAGATAAAAACTGAAAAGAAGATTTCTGAGAATCTGCTATGTGTTCTGTTAATTCATCTCACAGAGTTACAGCTTTACCCTCAAGAAGCTTTTCTATAAGACTGTTCTTGTGGAATTTGCAAAGTGATATTTGGAAGCCCATAGAGGGCTATGGTGAAAAAGGAAATATCTTCCGTTAAAAACTGGAAAGAAGCTTTCTGATACACTGCTTTGTGTTCTGTTAATTCATCTCAGAGAGTTGCAGCTTTCCCCTCAAGAAGTCTTTCGCTAAGCCTGTTCTAGTGGAATTTGCAAAGTGATATTTGGAAGCCCTTAGAGGGCTATGTTGAAAAAGGAAATATCTTCCTTTAAAAACTGAAAAGAAACTTTCTGAGAAACTGCTTTGTGTTCTGTTAATTCATCTCACAGAGTTACAGCTATCCCCTCAAGAAGCCTTTCGCTAAGTTTGTTCTTGTGAAATTTGCAAAGTGATATTTGGATGCCCATAGAGCGCTATGGTGTGAAAATAAGTATCTTCCGTTAAACACTGGAAAGAAGCTTTCTGAGAAACTGCTTTGTGTTCTGTTAACTCGTCTTACAGAGTTACAGCTTTCCCCTCAAGAAGCCTTTCGCTAAGGCTGTTCTTGTGGAAATGCAAAGTGATATTTGGAAGCCCATAGAGGGCTATGGTGAAAAAGGAAATATCTTCTGTTAAAAACTGGAAAGAAGCTTTCTGAGAAACTGCTTTGTGTTCTGTTAATTCATCTCACAGAGTTACAGCTTTCCCTCAAGAAGCCTTTCGCTAAGGCTGTTCTTGTGGAAATGCAAAGTGATATTTGGAAGCCCATAGAGGGCTATGGTGAAAAAGGAAATATCTTCTGTTAAAAACTGGAAAGAAGCTTTCTGAGAAACTGCTTTGTGTTCTGCTAATTCATCTCCCAGAGTTAGAGGTTTTCCCTCAAGAAGCCTTTCGCTAAGAATGTTCTTTTCGAATTTGAAAAGTGATATTTGGAATCCCAGAGAGGGCAATGGTGAAAAAGGAAATATCTTCAGTTAAAAACTGAAAAGAAGCTTTCTGACAAACTGCACTCTGTTCTGTTAATTCATCTCACAGAGTTACAGCTTTCCCTTCAAGGAGCCTTTCGCTAAGACTGTTCTTGTGGAATTTCAAAAGTGATATTTGGAAGCCATAGAGGGCAAAGTTGAAAAAGGAAATATCTTCAGTTAAAAACTGGAAAGAAGCTTTCGGGGAAACTGCTCTGTGTTCTGTTAATTCATGACACAGAGTTACAGCTTTCCCCTCAAGAAGCCTTTCGCTAAGACTGTTCCTGTGGAATTTGAAGAGTGATATTTGGAATACCTTAGAGGGCAATGGAGAAAAAGGAAACATCTTCAGTTAAAACCTGGAAAGAAGCTTTCTGAGAAACTGCACTATGTTATGTAAATTTCTCTCACAAAGTTACCTCTTTCCCCTCAAGAAGCCGCTCGCTATGACTGTTCTTGTGGAATTTGAAAGTAGCCCATAGAGGGCTATGGTGAAAAAGGAAATATCTTCAGTTAAAAACTGGAAAGAAGCTTTCTGAGAAACTGCACTCTGTTCTGTTAATTCATCTCACAGAGTTACAGCTTTCCCTCAAGAAGCCTTTCAAGACTGTTCTTTTGGAATTTGAAAAGTGATATTTGGAAGCCATAGAGGGCAATGGTGAAAAGAAAATATCTTCAGTTAAAAACTGAAAGAGCTTTCTGAGAAACT
Organism: Erythrocebus patas; assembly: GCA_023783455.1. Classification (NCBI taxonomy): domain Eukaryota; kingdom Metazoa; phylum Chordata; class Mammalia; order Primates; family Cercopithecidae; genus Erythrocebus; species Erythrocebus patas. Next base: position 1,041 of record JAKFHT010000762.1, on the reverse strand, counting down.
GCTCTGTTCTGTTAATTCATCTCACAGAGTTACAGCTTTCCTTCAAGAAGCCTTTGCTAAGACTGTTCTTGTGGAATTTGAAGAGTGATATTTGGAAGCCCATAGAGGGCAATGGTGAAAAGGAAACATCTTCAGTTAAAACTGGAAAGAAGCTTTCTGAGACACTGCACTCTGTTCTGTTAATTCATCTCACAGAGTTACAGCTTTCCCTCAAGAAGCCGTTCGCTAAGACTGTTCTTGTGGAATTTGCAAAGTGATATTTGGAAGCCCATAGAGGGCAATGGTGAAAAAGGAAATATCTTCAGTTAAAAACTGGAAAGAAGCTTTCTGAGAAACTGCACTCTGTTCTGTTAATTCATCTCACAGAGTTACAGCTTTCCCTCAAGAAGCCTTTCGCTAAGACTGTTCTTGTGGAATTTGAAAAGTGATATTTGGAAGCCCATAGAGGGCAATGGTGAAAAGGAAATATCTTCAGTTAAAAACTGAAAAGAAGCTTTCTGACAAACTGCACTCTGTTCTGTTAATTCATCTCACAGAGTTACAGCTTTCCCTTCAAGAAGCCTTTCGCTAAGACTGTTCTTGTGGAATTTGAAAAGTGATATTTGGAAGCCCATAGAGGGCAATGGTGAAAAAGGAAATATCTTCAGTTAAAAACTGAAAAGAAGCTTTCTGACAAACTGCTTTGTGTTCTGTTAATTCATCTCACAGAGTTACAGCTTTCCCCTCATGAAGCCGTTCGCTAAGACTGTTTTTGTGGAATTTGCATTGTGATGTTTTTAATCACATAGAGGGCTACGGTGAAAAAGGAAATATCCTCAGTTAAAAACTGGAAAGAAGCTTTCTGAGAAACTGCTTTGTGATCTGTTAATTCATCTCACAGAGTTACATCTTTCCCCTCAAGAAGCCTTTCGCTAAGACTGTTCTTGTGGAATTTGAAAAGTGATATTTGGAAGCCCATAGAGTTCAAAGGTGAAAAAGGAAATATCTTCAGTTAAAAACTGGAAAGAAGCTTTCTGAGAAACTGCTTTGTGATCTGTTAAT
>JAKFHT010000761.1:0-48850 GCA_023783455.1 Erythrocebus patas | reverse complement strand
CAGTTTTAACGGAAGATATTTCCTTTTCACCATAGCCCTCTATGGGCTTCCAAATATCCCTTTGCCAATTCCACAAGAACAGCCTTAGCGAAAGGGAAAGATGTAACTGTGAGATGAATTAACAGAACACGGAGCAGTTTCTCAGAAAGCTTCTTTCCAGTTTTGAACGGAAGATATTTCCTTTTCACCATAGCCCTCTATGGGCTTCCAAATATCCTGCCAATTCCACAAGAAAAAGTTAAACGCTTTCTTGAAGGGAAATATGTTACTCTGTGAGATGAATTAACAGAACACAGAGCGGTTTCTCAGAAAGCTTCTTTCCAGTTTTGAACGGAAGATATTTCCTTTTTCACCATAGCCCTCTATGGGCTTCCAAATATCCTTTGCCAAATCCACGAGAACAGCCTTAGCGAAAGGCTTCTTGAAGGGAAAGATGTAACTCTGTGAGATGAACTAACAGAACACAGAGCAGTTTCTCAGAAAGCTTCTTTCCAGTTTTGAACGGAAGATATTTTTTCACCATAGCCCTCTAAGGGCTTCTAAATATCACTTTGCCAATTCCACAAGAACAGCCTTAGCGAAAGGCTTCTTGAAGGGAAAGATGTAACTCAGTGAGATGAATTAACAGAACACAAAGCAGTTTCTCAGAAAGCTTCTTTCCAGTTTTTTATTGAAGACATTTCCTTTTTCACCATAGCCCTCTATTGGCTTCCAAATATCACTTTGCCAATTCCACAAGAACAGTCTTAGAGAAAGGCTTATTGAAGGGAAAGATGTAACTCTGTGAGATGAATTAACAGAACACAAAGCAGTTTCTCAGAAACTTCTTTCCAGTATTTAACGGAAGATATTACCTTTTTCAACATAGCCCTCTATTGGCTTCCAAATATCACTTTGGAAATTCCACAAGAACAGTCTTAGAGAAAGGCTTCTTGAATTGAAAGCTGTAAGTCTGTGAAATGAATTAGCAAAACACGAAGCAGTTTCTCTGAGAGCTTCTTTCCAGTTTTTAACGGAAGATATTTCCTTTTTCACCATTGCCCTCTATGGGCTTCAAAATATCACTTTGCCAATTCCACAAGAATAGACTTAGCGACAGGCTTCTTGAAGGGAAAGCTGTAACTCTGTGAGATGAATTAACAGAACACAAAGCAGTTTCTCAGAAAGCTTCTTTCCAGTTTCTAATGGAAGATATTTCCTTTTTCACCCTCGCCCTCTATGGGCTTGCAAATATCACTTTGCCAATTCCACAAGAACAGCCTTAGCGAAAGGCTTCTTGAGGGGAAAGCTGTTACTCTGTGAGATGAATTAGCAGAACCCAAAGCAGTTTATCAGAAAGCTTCTTTCCAGTTTTTAACCGAAGATATTTCCTTTTTCACCATAGCCCTCTATGGGCTTCCAAATATCACTTTGCCAATTCCACAAGAACAGTCTTAGCGAAAGGCTTCTTGAGGTGAATGCTGTAACTCTGTGAGATGAATTAACAGAACACAAAGCAGTTTCTCAGAAAGCTTCTTTCCAGTTTTTAACGGAAGGTATTTCCTTTTTCACCGTAGCCCTCTATGGGCTTCCAAATATCACATTGCCAATTCCACAGGAACAGCCTTAGCGAAAGGCTCCTTGAAGGGAAAGCTGTAACTCTGTGAGATGAATTAACAGAACACAAAGCAGTTTCTCAGAAAGCTTCTTTCCAGTTTTTAATGGAAGATATTTCCTTTTGCACCATTGCCTTCTAGGGGCTTCCAAATATCACTTTGCCAATTCCACAAGAACAGTCTTAGAGAAAGGCTTCTTGAGGGGAAAGCTGTAACTCTGTGAGATGAATTAACAGAACACAGGCCGGGCGCGGTGGCTCAAGCCTGTAATCCCAGCACTTTGGGAGGCCGAGACGGGTGGATCCCGAGGTCAGGATTTCAAGACCATCCTGGCTAAAACGGTGACACCCCGTCTCTACTAAAAAATACAAAAAAAAAACTAGCCAGGAGAGGTGGCGGGCGCCTGTAGTCCCAGCTACTCGGGAGGCTGAGGCAGGAGAATGGCGTGAAGCCAGGAGGCAGAGCTTGCAGTGAGCTGAGATCCGGCCACTGCACTCCAGCCTGGGAGACAGGCAAGACTCCGTATCAAAAAACAAACAAACAAACAAAAAAACAGAACACAAAGCAGTTTCTCAGAAAGCTTCCTTCCAGTATTTAACGGAAGATATTTCCTTTTTCACCATAGCCCTCTATGAGCCTCCAAATATCACTTTGCCAGTTCCACAAGAACAGCATTGGCGGAAGGCTTCTTGAAGGGAAAGCTGTAACTCTGTGAGATGAATTAACAGAACACAAAGCAGTTTCTCAGAAAGCTTCTTTCCAGTTTTTAACGGAAGATATTTCCTTTTTCGCCATAGCCCTCTATGGGCTTCCAAATATCACTTTGCCAATTCCACAAGAACAGCCTTACCGAGAGGCTTATTGAAGGGAAAGATGTAACTCTGTGAGATGATTTATCAGAACACAAAGCAGTTTCTCAGAAAGCTTCTTTCCAGTTTTTAAAGGAAGGTATTTCCTTTTTCACCATAGCCCTCTATGGGCTTCCAAATATCACTTTGCAAATTCCACAAGAACAGTCTTAGAGAAAGGCTTCTTGAGGTGAAAGCTGTAACTCTGTGAGATGAATTAACAGAACACATAGCAGTTTCTCAGAAAGCTTCTTTCCAGGTTTTAACGGAAGATATTTCCTTTTTCAGCACTGCCCTCTATGGGCTACCAAATATCACTTTGCCAATTCCTCAAGAACAGACTTAGCGACAGGCTTCTGAAAGGAAAGATGTAACTCTGTGAGATGAATTAACAGAACACAAAGCAGTTTCTCAGAAAGCTTCTTTCCAGTTTTTAATGGAGTTATTTCCTTTTCACCATAGCCCTCTATGGGCTTCCAAATATCACTTTGCCAATTCCACAAGAACAGCCTTAGCGAAAGGCTTCTTGAAGGGAAAGATGTAACTCTCTGAGATGAATTAATAGAAAACAAAGCAGTTTCACAGAAAGATTCTTTCCAGTTTTTAACCGAAGATATTTCCTTTTTCACCATAGCCCTCTAAGGGCTTCCAAATATCATCTTGCAAATTCCACAAGAACAGTCTTAGAGAAAGGCTTCTTGAGGGGAAAGCTGTAACTCTGTGAGATGAATTAACAGAACCCAAAGCAGTTTCTCAGAAAGCTTCTTTTCAGTATTTAATGGAAGATATTTCCTCTTTCACCATAGCCCTCTATGGGCTTCCAAATATCACTTTGCCAATTCCACAAGAACAGCCTTAGCGAAAGGCTTCTTGAAGGAAAGATGTAACTCTGTGAGATGAATTAACAGAAAACAAAGCAGTTTCACAGAAAGATTCTTTCCAGTTTTAACGAAGATATTTCCTTTTTCACCATAGCCCTCTAAGGGCTTCCAAATATCATCTTGCAATTCCACAAGAACAGTCTTAGAGAAAGGCTTCTTGAGGGAAAGCTGTAACTCTGTGAGATGAATTAACAGAACACAAAGCAGTTTCTCAGAAAGCTTCTTTCAGTATTTAATGGAAGATATTTCCTTTTCACCATAGCCCTCTATGGGCTTCCAAATATCACTTTGCCAATTCCACAAGAACAGTCTTAGAGAAAGGCTTCTTGAGGGGAAAGCTGTAACTCTGTGAGATGAATTAACAGAACACAAAGCAGTTTCTCAGAAAGCTTCTTCCAGTTTTAAGGAAGATATTTCCTTTTCACCATAGCCCTCTATGGGCTTCCAAATATCACTTTGCCAATTCCACAAGAACAGCCTTAGCGAAAGGCTTCTTGAAGGAAAGTGTAACTCTGTGAGATGAATTAACAGAACACAAAGCAGTTTCTCAGAAAGCTTCTTTCCAGTTTTAACGGAAGATATTGCCTTTTCACCATAGCCCTCTATGGGCTTCCAAATATCACTTTGCCAATTCCACAAGAACAGTCTTAGGAAAGGCTTCTTGAGGGAAAGCTGTAACTCTGTGAGATGAATTAACAGAACACAAAGCAGTTTCTCAAAGCTTCTTTCCAGTTTTAACGGAAGATATTTCCTTTTCACCATAGCCCTCTATGGCTTCCAAATATCACTTTGCCAATTCCACAAGAACAGACTTAGCGAAAGGCTTCTTGAAGGAAAGCTGTAACTCTGTGAGATGAATTAACAGAACACAAAGCAGTTTCTCAGAAAGCTTCTTTCCAGTTTTTAACGGAAGATATTTCCTTTTCACCATAGCCCTCTATGGGCTTCCAAATATCACTTTGCCAATTCCACAAGAACAGACTTAGCGAAAGGCTTCTTGAGGGAAAGATGTAACTCTCTGAGATGAATTAACAGAACACAAAGCAGTTTCTCAGAAGCTTCTTTCCAGTTTTAACGGAAGATATTTCCTTTTCACCATAGCCCTCTATGGGCTTCCAAATATCACTTTGCCAATTCCACAAGAACAGACTTAGGAAAGGCTTCTTGAAGGGAAAGCTGTAACTCTGTGAGATGAATTAACAGAACACAAAGCAGTTTCTCAGAAAGCTTCTTTCCAGTTTTAACGGAAGATATTTCCTTTTTCACCATAGCCCTCTATGGGCTTCCAAATATCACTTTGCCAATTCCACAAGAACAGACTTAGCGAAAGGCTTCTTGAAGGAAAGATGTAACTCTGTGAGATGAATTAACAGAACACAAAGCAGTTTCTCAGAAAGCTTCTTTCCAGTTTTAAAGGAAGATATTTCCTTTTTCACCATAGCCCTCTATGGGCTTCCAAATATCACTTTGCCAATTCACAAGAACAGTCTTAGCGAAAGGCTTCTTGAAGGAAAGGCTGTAACTCTGTGAGATGAATTAACAGAACACAAAGCAGTTTCTCAGAAAGCTTCTTTCCAGTTTTAACGGAAGATATTTCCTTTTCACCATAGCCCTCTATGGGCTTCCAAATATCACTTTGCCAATTCCACAAGAACAGTCTTAGCGAAGGCTTCTTGAAGGGAAAGATGTAACTCTGTGAGATGAATTAACAGAACACAAAGCAGTTTCTCAGAAAGCTTCTTTCCAGTTTTTAAGGAAGATATTTCCTTTTCACCATAGCCCTCTATGGGCTTCCAAATATCACTTTTGCCAATTCCACAAGAACAGCCTTAGCGAAAGGCTTCTTGAAGGGAAAGATGAAACTCTGTGAGATGAATTATCCGAACACAAAGCAGTTTCTTAGAAAGCTTCTTTCCAGTTTTTAACCGAAGATATTTCCTTTTTCACCATTGCCCTCTATGGGCTTCCACATATCACTTTTCCGATTCCACAAGAACAGACTTAGCGACAGGACTCTTGAAGGGAAAGATGTAACTCTGTGAGATGAATTAACAGAACACAAAGCAGTTTCTCAGAAAGCTTCTTTCCAGTTTTTAACGGAAGATAATTCCTTTTTCACCCTTGCCTTCTATGGGCTTCCAAATATCAGTTTGGCAATTCCACAAGAACAGACTTAGCGACAGGCTTCTTGAAGGGAAAGATGTAACTCTGTGAGATGAATTAACAGAACACAAAGCAGTTTCTCAGAAAGCTTCTTTCCAGTTTTTAACGGAAGATATTTCCTTTTTCACCATTGCCCTCTATGGGCTTACAAATATCACTTTGTCAATTCCACAAGAACAGTCTTAGAGAAAGGCTTATTGAAGGGAAAGATGTAACTCTGTGAGATGAATTAACAGAACACAAAGCAGTTTCTCAGAAACTTCTTTCCATTATTTAATGGAAGATATTTCCTTTTTCACCATAGCCCTCTATGGGCTTCCAAATATAACTTTGCCAATTCAACAAGAACAGCCTTAGCGAAAGGCTTATTGAAGGGAAAGATGAAACTCTGTGAGATGAATTATCAGAACCCAAAGCAGTTTCTCAGAAAGCTTCTTTCCAGTTTTAAAGGAAGATATTTTCTTTTTCACAATAGCCCTCCATGGGCTTCCAAATATCACTTTGCCAATTCCACAAGAACAATCTTAGAGAACGGCTTCTTGAGGGGAAAGCTGTAACTCTGTGAGGTGAATTAACAGAACACAAAGCAGTTTCTCAGAAAGCTTCTTTCCAGTTTTTAACGGAAGATATTTCCTTTTTCACCATAGCCCTCTATGGGCTTCCAAATATCACTTTGCCAATTCCACAAGAACAGCCTTACCGAAAGGCTTTTTGAAGGGAAAGCTGTAACTCTGTGAGATGAATTAACAGAACACATAGCAGTTTCTCAGAAAGCTTCTTTCCAGGTTTTAACGGAAGATATTTCCTTTTTCAGCACTGCCCTCTATGGGCTACCAAATATCACTTTGCCAATTCCTCAAGAACAGACTTAGCGACAGGCTTCTGAAAGGAAAGATGTAACTCTGTGAGATGAATTAACAGAACACAAAGCAGTTTCTCAGAAAGCTTCTTTCCAGTTTTTAATGGAGTTATTTCCTTTTCACCATAGCCCTCTATGGGCTTCCAAATATCACTTTGCCAATTCCACAAGAACAGCCTTAGCGAAGGCTTCTTGAAGGAAAGATGTAACTCTGTGAGATGAATTAATAGAAAACAAAGCAGTTTCTCAGAAAGATTCTTTCCAGTTTTAACCGAAGATATTTCCTTTTTCACCATAGCCCTCTAAGGGCTTCCAAATATCATCTTGCAAATTCCACAAGAACAGTCTTAGAGAAAGGCTTCTTGAGGGGAAAGCTGTAACTCTGTGAGATGAATTAACAGAACCCAAAGCAGTTTCTCAGAAAGCTTCTTTCAGTATTTAATGGAAGATATTTCCTTTTCACCATAGCCCTCTATGGGCTTCCAAATATCACTTTGCCAATTCCACAAGAACAGCCTTAGCGAAAGGTTTCTTGAAGTGAAAGATGTAACTCTGTGAGATGAAGTAACGGAACACAAAGCAGTTTCTCAGAAAGCTTCTTTCCAGTTTTTAACTGAAGATATTTCCTTTTTCACCATAGCCCTCTATGGGCTTCCAAATATCATCTTGCCAATTCCACAAGAACAATCTTAGAGAAAAGCTTCTTGAGGGGAAAGCTGTAATTCCGTGAGATGAATTAACAGAACACAAAGCAGTTTCTCAGAAAGCTTCTTTCCAGTTTTTAATGGAAGATATTTCCTTTTCACCATAGCCCTCTATGGGCTTCCAAATATCACTTTGCCAATTCCACAAGAACAGTCTTAGAGAAAGGCTTCTTGAGGTGAAAGCTGTAACTCTGTGAGATGAATTAACAGAACACAAAGCAGTTTCTCAGAAAGCTTCTTTCCAGTTTTAAGGAAGATATTTCCTTTTCACCATAGCCCTATGGGCTTCCAAATATCACTTTGCCAATTCCACAAGAACAGCCTTAGTGAAAGGCTTCTTGAAGGAAAGGTGTAACTCTGTGAGATGAATTAACAGAACACAAAGCAGTTTCTCAGAAAGCTTCTTTCCAGTTTTAACGGAAGATATTTCCTTTTCACCATAGCCCTCTATGGGCTTCCAAATATCACTTTGCAAATTCCACAAGAACAGTCTTAGGAAAGGCTTCTTGAGGTGAAAGCTGTAACTGTGAGATGAATTAACAGAACACAAAGCAGTTTCTCAGAAAGCTTCTTTCCAGTTTTTAACGGAAGATATTTCCTTTTCACCATAGCCTCTATGGGCTTCAAATATCACTTTGCCAATTCCACAAGAACAGACTTAGCGAAAGGCTTCTTGAAGGGAAAGCTGTAACTCTGTGAGATGAATTAACAGAACACAAAGCAGTTTCTCAGAAAGCTTCTTTCCAGTTTTAACGGAAGATATTTCCTTTTCACCATTGCCCTCTATGGGCTTCCAAATATCTCTTTGCCAATTCCACAAGAACAGACTTAGCGAAAGGCTTCTTGAGGGAAAGATGTAACTCTCTGAGATGAATTAACAGAACACAAAGCAGTTTCTCAGAAAGCTTCTTTCCAGTTTTAACGAAGATATTTCCTTTTCACCATAGCCCTCTATGGGCTTCCAAATATCACTTCGCCAATTCCACAAGAACAGTCTTAGAGAAAGGCTTCTTGAGGGGAAAGCTGTAACTCAGTGAGATGAATTAACAGAACACAAAGCAGTTTCACAGAAAGCTTCTTTTCAGTATTTAATGGAAGATATTTTCTCTTTCACCATAGCCCTCTATGGGCTTCCAAATATCACTTTGCCAATTCCACAAGAACAGTGTAGGGAAAGGCTTCTTGAAAGGAAAGCTGTAACTCTGTCAGATGAATTAACAGAACACAAAGCAGTTTCTCAGAAAGCTTCTTTCCAGTTTTTAACGGAAGATATTTCCTTTTTCACCATAGCCCTCTATCGGCTTCCAAATATCACTTTTCTATTCCACAAGAACAGCCTTAGCGAAAGGCTTCTTGAAGGGAAAGATGTAACTCTGTGAGATGAATTAACAGAACACAAAGCAGTTTCTCAGAAAGCTTCTTTCCAGTTTTTAACGGAAGATATTTTCTTTTCACCATGGCCCTCTATGGGCTTCCAAATATCACTTTCCCAATTCCACAAGAACAGTCTTAGAGAAAGGCTTCTTGAAGGGAAAGCTGTAACTCTGTGAGATGAATTAACAGAACACAAAGCAGTTTCTCAGAAAGCTTCTTTCCAGTTTTAACGGAAGATATTTCCTTTTCCACCATAGCCCTCTATGGGCTTCCAAATATCACTTTGCCAATTCCACAAGAACAGCATTAGCGAAAGGCTTCTTGAAGGGAAAGCTGTAACTCTGTGAGATGAATTAACAGAACACAAAGCAGTTTCTCAGAAAGCTTCTTTCCAGTTTTTAACGGAAGATAATTCCTTTTCACCGCCTTGCCCTCTATGGGCTTCCAAATATCACTTTGGCAATTCCACAAGAACAGACTTAGCGACAGGCTTCTTGAAGGGAAAGATGTAACTCTGTGAGATGAATTAACAGAACACAAAGCAGTTTCTCAGAAAGCTTCTTTCCATTTTTTAATGGAAGATACTTCCTTTTTCACCATAGCCCTCTATGGGCTTCCAATTATCACTTTGCCAATTCCACAAGAACAGTCTTAGAGAAAGGCTTCTTGAGGTGAAAGCTGTAACTCTGTGAGATGAATTAACAGAACACAAAGCAGTTTCTCAGAAAGCTTCTTTCCAGTTTTTAACGGAAGATATTTCCTTTTCACCATAGCCCTCTATGGGCTTCCAAATATCACTTTGCCAATTCCACAAGAACAGCCTTAGCGAAAGGCTTCTTGAAGGGAAAGGTGTAACTCTGTGAGATGAATTAACAGAACACAAAGCAGTTTCTCAGAAAGCTTCTTTCCAGTTTTTAACGGAAGATATTTCCTTTTTCACCATAGCCCTCTATGGGCTTCCAAATATCACTTTGCCAATTCCACAAGAACAGACTTAGCGACAGGCTTCTTGAAGGGAAAGATGTAACTCTGTGAGATGAATTAACAGAACACAAAGCAGTTTCTCAGAAAGCTTCTTTCCAGTTTTTAACGGAAGATATTTCCTTTTTCACCATAGCCCTCTATGGGCTTCCAAATATCACTTTGCCAATTCCACAAGAACAGTCTTGAAAGGCTTCTTGAAGGAAAGCTGTAACTCTGTGAGATGAATTAACAGAACACACAAAGCAGTTTCTCAAGCTTCTTTCCAGTTTTTAACGGAAGATATTTCCTTTTTCACCATAGCCTCTATGGGCTTCCAAATATCACTTTGCCAATTCCACAAGAACAGACTTAGCGAAAGGCTTCTTGAAGGAAGATGTAACTCTGTGAGATGAATTAACAGAACACAAAGCAGTTTCTCAGAAAGCTTCTTTCCAGTTTTAACGGAAGATATTTCCTTTTCACCATAGCCCTCTATGGGCTTCCAAATATCACTTTTGCCAATTCCACAAGAACAGCCTTAGAGAAAGGCTTCTTGAAGGAAAGCTGTAACTCTGTGAGATGAATTAACAGAACACAAAGCAGTTTCTCAGAAAGCTTCTTTCCAGTTTTTAACGGAAGATATTTCCTTTTCACCATAGCCCTCTATGGGCTTCCAAATATCACTTTGCCAATTCCACAAGAACAGCTTAGCGAAAGGCTTCTTGAAGGAAAGATGTAACTCTGTGAGATGAATTAACAGAACACAAAGCAGTTTCTCAGAAAGCTTCTTTCCAGTTTTTAAAGGAAGATATTTCCCTTTTCACCATAGCCCTCTATGGGCTTCCAAATATCACTTTGCCAATTCCACAAGAACAGCCTTAGCGAAAGGCTTCTTGAAGGGAAAGCTGTAACTCTGTGAGATGAATTAACAGAACACAAAGCAGTTTCTCAGAAAGCTTCTTTCCAGTTTTTAACGGAAGATATTTCCTTTTTCACCATAGCCCTCTATGGGCTTCCAAATATCACTTTGCCAATTCCACAAGAACAGACTTAGCGAAAGGCTTCTTGAAGGGAAAGATGTAACTCTGTGAGATGAATTAACAGAACACAAAGCAGTTTCTCAGAAAGCTTCTTTCCAGTTTTAAGGAAGATATTTCCTTTTCACCATAGCCCTCTAGGCTTCCAAATATCACTTTGCCAATTCCACAAGAACAGTCTTAGCGAAAGGCTTCTTGAAGGAAAGATGTAACTCTGTGAGATGAATTAACAGAACACAAAGCAGTTTCTCAGAAAGCTTCTTTCCAGTTTTTAACGGAAGATATTTCCTTTTCACCATAGCCCTCTATGGGCTTCCAAATATCACTTTGCCAATTCCACAAGAACAGTCTTAGCGAAAGGCTTCTTGAAGGAAAGATGTAACTCTGTGAGATGAATTAACAGAACACAAAGCAGTTTCTCAGAAAGCTTCTTTCCAGTTTTAATGGAAGATATTTCCTTTTCACCATAGCCCTCTATGGGCTTCCAAATATCACTTTGCCAATTCCACAAGAACAGCCTTAGCGAAAGGCTTCTTGAAGGAAAGCTGTAACTCTGTGAGATGAATTAACAGAACACAAAGCAGTTTCTCAGAAAGCTTCTTTCCAGTTTTAAGGAAGATATTTCCTTTTCACCATAGCCCTCTATGGGCTTCCAAATATCACTTTGCCAATTCCACAAGAACAGTCTTAGCGAAAGGCTTCTTGAAGGAAAGCTGTAACTCTGTGAGATGAATTAACAGAACACAAAGCAGTTTCTCAGAAAGCTTCTTTCCAGTTTTTAACGGAAGATATTTCCTTTTTCACCATAGCCTCTATGGGCTTCCAAATATCACTTTGCCAATTCCACAAGAACAGCCTTAGCGAAAGGCTTCTTGAAGGAAAGCTGTAACTCTGTGAGATGAATTAACAGAACACAAAGCAGTTTCTCAGAAAGCTTCTTTCCAGTTTTAATGGAAGATATTTCCTTTTTCACCATTGCCTCTATGGGCTTCCAAATATCACTTTGCCAATTCCACAAGAACAGTCTTAGAGAAAGGCTTCTTGAGGGAAAGCTGTAACTCTGTGAGATGAATTAACAGAACACAGCAGTTTCTCAAGCTTCCTTTCCCAGCACTTTGGGAGGCCGAGATGGTGGATCCCGAGGTCAGGATTTCAAGACCATCCCAAACGGTGACACCTACTAAAAATACAAAAACAGCCTTAGGAGAAGGCTTCTTGTAGTCCCAGCTACTGGGAGGCTGAGGCAGAATGAAGCCAGGAGGCAGGAAGGAAAGCTGTAACTCTGTGAGATGAATTAACAGAACACAAAGCAGTTTCTCAGAAAGCTTCTTTCCAGTTTTTAACGGAAGATATTTCCTTTTTCACCATAGCCCTCTATGGGCTTCCAAATATCACTTTGCCAATTCCACAAGAACAGCCTTAGCGAAAGGCTTATTGAAGGGAAAGATGTAACTCTGTGAGATGAATTAACAGAACACAAAGCAGTTTCTCAGAAAGCTTCTTTCCAGTTTTAAGGAAGATATTTCCTTTTCACCATAGCCCTCTATGGGCTTCCAAATATCACTTTGCCAATTCCACAAGAACAGTCTTAGAAAGGCTTCTTGAGGGAAAGCTGTAACTCTGTGAGATGAATTAACAGAACACAAAGCAGTTTCTCAGAAAGCTTCTTTCCAGTATTTAACGGAAGATATTTCCTTTTCACCATAGCCCTCTATGGGCTTCCAAATATCACTTTGCCAATTCCACAAGAACAGCCTTAGAGAAAGGCTTCCTGAAGGGAAAGCTGTAACTCTGTGAGATGAATTAACAGAACACAAAGCAGTTTCTCAGAAAGCTTCTTTCCAGTTTTTAACGGAAGATATTTCCTTTTCACCATTGCCTCTATGGGCTTCCAAATATCACTTTGCCAATTCCACAAGAACAGCCTTAGCGAAAGGCTTCTTGAAGGGAAAGATGTAACTCTGTGAGATGAATTAACAGAACACAAAGCAGTTTCTCAGAAAGCTTCTTTCCAGTTTTCAAAGGAAGATATTTCCTTTTTCACCATAGCCCTCTATGTGCTTCCAAATATCACTTTGCAAATTCCGCAAGAACAGTCTTAGAGAAAAGCTTCTTGAGGTGAAAGCTGTAACTCTGTGAGATGAATTAACAGAACTCAAAGCAGTTTCTCAGAAAGCTTCTTTCCAGTTTTTAACGGAAGATATTTCCTTTTTCACCATAGCCCTCTATGGGCTTCCAAATATCACTTTGCCAATTCCACAAGAACAGTCTTAGCGAAAGGCTTCTTGAAGGGAGAGATGTAATTCTGTGAGATGAATTATCAGGACACAAAGCAGTTTCTCAGAAAGCTTCTTTCCAGTTTTTAACGGAAGATATTTCCTTTTTCACCATAGCCCTCTATGGGCTTCCAAATATCACTTTGCCAATTCCACAAGAACAGCCTTGGCGAAAGGCTTCTTGAAGGAAAGATGTAACTCTGTGAGATGAATTATCAGAACACAAAGCAGTTTCTCAGAAAGCTTCTTTCCAGTTTTTAACGGAAGATATTTCCTTTTCACCATAGCCCTCTATGGGCTTCCAAATATCACTTTGCCAATTCCACAAGAACAGACTTAGCGACAGGACTTCTTGAAGGAAAGATGTAACTCTGTGAGATGAATTAACAGAACACAAAGCAGTTTCTCAGAAAGCTTCTTTCCAGTTTTAACGGAAGATATTTCCTTTTTCACCCTCTATGGGCTTCCAAATATCACTTTGCCAATTCCACAAGAACAGACTTAGCGAAAGGCTTCTTGAAGGAAAGATGTAACTCTGTGAGATGAATTAACAGAACACAAAGCAGTTTCTCAGAAAGCTTCTTTCCAGTTTTTAACGGAAGATATTTCCTTTTCACCATAGCCTCTATGGGCTTCAAATATCACTTTGCCAATTCCACAAGAACAGTCTTAGAGAAAGGCTTCTTGAAGGAAAGATGTAACTCTGTGAGATGAATTAACAGAACACAAAGCAGTTTCTCAGAAACTTCTTTCCAGTTTTTAATGGAAGATATTTCCTTTTTCACCATAGCCCTCTATGGGCTTCCAAATATCACTTTGCCAATTCCACAAGAACAGCCTTAGCGAAAGGCTTCTTGAAGGAAAGATGTAACTCTGTGAGATGAATTAACAGAACACAAAGCAGTTTCTCAGAAAGCTTCTTTCCAGTTTTTAACGGAAGATATTTCCTTTTCACCATAGCCCTCTATGGGCTTCCAAATATCACTTTGCCAATTCCACAAGAACAGTCTTAGAAGGCTTCTTGAAGGAAAGCTGTAACTCTGTGAGATGAATTAACAGAACACAAAGCAGTTTCTCAGAAAGCTTCTTTCCAGTTTTAACGGAAGATATTTCCTTTTCACCATAGCCCTCTATGGGCTTCCAAATATCACTTTGCCAATTCCACAAGAACAGTCTTAGCGAAGGCTTCTTGAAGGAAAGCTGTAACTCTGTGAGATGAATTAACAGAACACAAAGCAGTTTCTCAGAAAGCTTCTTTCCAGTTTTTAACGGAAGATATTTCCTTTTCAGCATAGCCCTCTATGGGCTTCCAAATATCACTTTGCCAATTCCACAAGAACAGACTTAGCGACAGGCTTCTTGAAGGAAAGATGTAACTCTGTGAGATGAATTAACAGAACACAAAGCAGTTTCTCAGAAAGCTTCTTTCCAGTTTTTAATGGAAGATATTTCCTTTTCACCATAGCCCTCTATGGGCTTCCAAATATCACTTTGCCAATTCCACAAGAACAGCCTTAGCGAAGGCTTCTTGAAGGAAAGATGTAACTCTGTGAGATGAATTAACAGAACACAAAGCAGTTTCTCAGAAAGCTTCTTTCCAGTTTTAACGAAGATATTTCCTTTTCACCATAGCCCTCTATGGGCTTCCAAATATCACTTTGCCAATTCCACAAGAACAGTCTTAGCGAAAGGCTTCTTGAGGAAAGCTGTAACTCTGTGAGATGAATTAACAGAACACAAAGCAGTTTCTCAAGCTTCTTTCCAGTTTTAATGGAAGATATTTCCTTTTTCACCATAGCCCTCTATGGGCTTCCAAATATCACTTTGCCAATTCCACAAGAACAGTCTTAGCGAAAGGCTTCTTGAAGGAAAGCTGTAACTCTGTGAGATGAATTAACAGAACACAAAGCAGTTTCTCAGAAAGCTTCTTTCCAGTTTTTAACGGAAGATATTTCCTTTTCACCATAGCCCTCTATGGGCTTCCAAATATCACTTTGCCAATTCCACAAGAACAGTCTTAGCGAAAGGCTTCTTGAAGGAAAGCTGTAACTCTGTGAGATGAATTAACAGAACACAAAGCAGTTTCTCAGAAAGCTTCTTTCCAGTTTTAATGGAAGATATTTCCTTTTTCACCATAGCCCTCTATGGGCTTCCAAATATCACTTTGCCAATTCCACAAGAACAGTCTTAGAGAAAGGCTTCTTGAGGGAAAGCTGTAACTCTGTGAGATGAATTAACAGAACACAAAGCAGTTTCTCAGAAAGCTTCTTTCCAGTTTTAAAGGAAGATATTTCCTTTTCACCATAGCCCTCTATGGGCTTCCAAATATCACTTTGCCAATTCCACAAGAACAGCCTTAGAGAAAGGCTTCTTGAAGGAAAGCTGTAACTCTGTGAGATGAATTAACAGAACACAAAGCAGTTTCTCAGAAAGCTTCTTTCCAGTTTTTAACGGAAGATATTTCCTTTTCACCATAGCCCTCTATGGGCTTCCAAATATCACTTTGCCAATTCCACAAGAACAGTCTTAGCGAAAGGCTTCTTGAGGGAAAGCTGTAACTCTGTGAGATGAATTAACAGAACACAAAGCAGTTTCTCAGAAAGCTTCTTTCCAGTTTTTAACGGAAGATATTTCCTTTTTCACCATAGCCCTCTATGGGCTTCCAAATATCACTTTGCCAATTCCACAAGAACAGACTTAGCGAAAGGCTTCTTGAAGGAAAGCTGTAACTCTGTGAGATGAATTAACAGAACACAAAGCAGTTTCTCAGAAAGCTTCTTTCCAGTTTTTAACGGAAGATATTTCCTTTTTCACCATAGCCCTCTATGGGCTTCCAAATATCACTTTGCCAATTCCACAAGAACAGACTTAGCGAAAGGCTTCTTGAGGGAAAGATGTAACTCTGTGAGATGAATTAACAGAACACAAAGCAGTTTCTCAAGCTTCTTTCCAGTTTTTAACGGAAGATATTTCCTTTTCACCATAGCCCTCTATGGGCTTCCAAATATCACTTTGCCAATTCCACAAGAACAGACTTAGCGAAAGGCTTCTTGAAGGAAAGATGTAACTCTGTGAGATGAATTAACAGAACACAAAGCAGTTTCTCAGAAAGCTTCTTTCCAGTTTTTAACGGAAGATATTTCCTTTTCACCATAGCCCTCTATGGGCTTCCAAATATCACTTTGCCAATTCCACAAGAACAGACTTAGCGAAAGGCTTCTTGAAGGAAGATGTAACTCTGTGAGATGAATTAACAGAACACAAAGCAGTTTCTCAGAAAGCTTCTTTCCAGTTTTTAACGGAAGATATTTCCTTTTCACCATAGCCCTCTATGGGCTTCCAAATATCACTTTGCCAATTCCACAAGAACAGCCTTAGCGAAAGGCTTCTTGAAGGAAAGATGTAACTCTGTGAGATGAATTAACAGAACACAAAGCAGTTTCTCAGAAAGCTTCTTTCCAGTTTTTAACGGAAGATATTTCCTTTTCACCATAGCCCTCTATGGGCTTCCAAATATCACTTTGCCAATTCCACAAGAACAGACTTAGCGAAAGGCTTCTTGAAGGAAAGATGTAACTCTGTGAGATGAATTAACAGAACACAAAGCAGTTTCTCAGAAAGCTTCTTTCCAGTTTTAAAGGAAGATATTTCCTTTTCACCATAGCCTCTATGGGCTTCCAAATATCACTTTGCCAATTCCACAAGAACAGCCTTAGAAAGGCTTCTTGAAGGAAAATGTAACTCTGTGAGATGAATTAACAGAACACAAAGCAGTTTCTCAGAAAGCTTCTTTCCAGTTTTTAACGGAAGATATTTCCTTTTCACCATAGCCCTCTATGGGCTTCCAAATATCACTTTGCCAATTCCACAAGAACAGACTTAGCGAAAGGCTTCTTGAAGGAAAGATGTAACTCTGTGAGATGAATTAACAGAACACAAAGCAGTTTCTCAGAAAGCTTCTTTCCAGTTTTTAACGGAAGATATTTCCTTTTCACCATAGCCTCTATGGGCTTCCAAATATCACTTTGCCAATTCCACAAGAACAGCCTTAGCGAAAGGCTTCTTGAAGGAAAGATGTAACTCTGTGAGATGAATTAACAGAACACAAAGCAGTTTCTCAGAAAGCTTCTTTCCAGTTTTAAGGAAGATATTTCCTTTTCACCATAGCCCTCTATGGGCTTCCAAATATCACTTTGCCAATTCCACAAGAACAGTCTTAGAAAGGCTTCTTGAAGGAAAGATGTAACTCTGTGAGATGAATTAACAGAACACAAAGCAGTTTCTCAGAAAGCTTCTTTCCAGTTTTTAACGGAAGATATTTCCTTTTCACCATAGCCCTCTATGGGCTTCCAAATATCACTTTGCCAATTCCACAAGAACAGCCTTAGCGAAAGGCTTCTTGAAGGAAAGATGTAACTCTGTGAGATGAATTAACAGAACACAAAGCAGTTTCTCAGAAAGCTTCTTTCCAGTTTTAATGGAAGATATTTCCTTTTTCACCATAGCCCTCTATGGGCTTCCAAATATCACTTTGCAAATTCCACAGGAACAGTCTTATAGAAAGGCTTCTTGAGGTGAAAGCTGTAACTCTGTGAGATGAATTAACAGAACACAAAGCAGTCTCTCAGAAGCTTCTTTCCAGTTTTTAACGGAAGATATTTCCTTTTTCACCATACCCCTCTATGGGCTTCCAAATATCACTTTGCCAATTCCACAAGAACAGCCTTAGCGAAAGGTTTCCTGAAGGGAAAGCTGTAACTCTGTGAGATGAATTAACAGAACACAAAGCAGTTTCTCAGAAAGCTTCTTTCCAGTTTTTAACGGAAGATATTTCCTTTTTCACCATAGACATCTACGGGCTTCCAAATATCACTTTGCCAATTCCACAAGAACAGCCTTAGCTAAAGGCTTCTTGAAGGGAAAGCTGTAACTCTGTGAGATGAATTAACAGAACACAAAGCAGTTTCTCAAGCTTCTTTCCAGTTTTTAATGGAAGATATTTCCTTTTCACCATAGCCCTCTATGGGCTTCCAAATATCACTTTGCCAATTCCACAAGAACAGCCTTAGCGAAAGGCTTCTTGAAGGGAAAGATGTAACTCTGTGAGATGAATTAACAGAACACAAAGCAGTTTCTCAGAATGCTTCTTTCCAGTTTTTAAGGTAAGATACTTCCTTTTTCACTGTAGCCCTCTATGGGCTTCCAAATATCACTTTGCCAATTCCACAAGAACAGCCTTAGCGAAAGGCTTCTTGAAGGAAAGCTGTAACTCTGTGAGATGAATTAACAGAACACAAAGCAGTTTCTCAGAAAGCTTCTTTCCAGTTTTAACTGGAAGATATTTCCTTTTCACCATAGCCCTCTATGGGCTTCCAAATATCACTTTGCCAATTCCACAAGAACAGCCTTAGCGAAAGGCTTCTGGAAGGTCAAAGATGTAACTCTGTGAAATGAATTATCAGAACACAAAGCAGTTTCTCAGAAAGCTTCTTTCCAGTTTTTAACGGAAGATATTTCCTTTTTCACCATAGCCCTCTATGGGCTTCCAAATATCACTTTGCCAATTCCACAAGAACAGTCTTAGCGAAAGTCTTCTTGAAGACACAGCTGTAACTCTGTGAGATGAATTAACAGAACACAAAGCAGTTTCTCAGAAACTTCTTTCAGTTTTTAACGGAAGATATTTCCTTTTTCACCATTGCCCTCTATGGGCTTCCAAATATCAGTTTGCCAATTCCACAAGAACAGCCTTAGCGAAAGGCTTCTTGAAGGGAAAGCTGTAACTCTGTGAGATGAATTAACAGAACACAAAGCAGTTTCTCAGAAAGCTTCTTTGCAGTTTTTAACGGAAGATATTTCCTTTTTCACCATAGCCCTCTATGGGCTTCCAAATATCACTTTGCCAATTCCACAAGAACAGCCTTAGTGAAAGGCTTCTTGAAGGGAAAGATATAACTCTGTGAGGTGAATTAACAGAACACACAGCAGTTTCTCAGAAAGCTTCTTTCCAGTATTTAACGGAAGATATTTCCTTTTTCACCATAGCCCTCTATGGGCTTCCAAATACACTTTGCCAATTCCACAAGAACAGACTTAGCGAAAGGCTTCTTGAAGGAAAGCTGTAACTCTGTGAGATGAATTAACAGAACACAAAGCAGTTTCTCAGAAAGCTTCTTTCCAGTTTTTAACGGAAGATATTTCCTTTTTCACCATAGCCCTCTATGGGCTTCCAAATATCACTTTGCCTATTCCACAAGAACAGACTTAGCGAAAGGCTTCTTGAAGGAAAGCTGTAACTCTGTGAGATGAATTAACAGAACACAAAGCAGTTTCTCAGAAAGCTTCTTTCCAGTTTTAACGGAAGATATTTCCTTTTCACCATTGCCCTCTATGGGCTTCCAAATATCACTTTGCCAATTCCACAAGAACAGACTTAGCGACAGGCTTCTTGAGGGAAAGATGTAACTCTGTGAGATGAATTAACAGAACACAAAGCAGTTTCTCAGAAAGCTTCTTTCCAGTTTTAACGGAAGATATTTCCTTTTCACCATAGCCCTCTATGGGCTTCCAAATATCACTTTGCCAATTCCACAAGAACAGTCTTAGCGAAAGGCTTCTTGAGGGAAAGCTGTAACTCTGTGAGATGAATTAACAGAACACAAAGCAGTTTCTCAGAAAGCTTCTTTCCAGTTTTAATGGAAGATATTTCCTTTTTCTCCGTAGCCCTCTATGAGCTCCCAAATATCACTTTGCCAATTCCACAGGAACAGTCTTAGCGAAAGGCTTTTTGTTGGGAAAACTGTAACTCTGTCAGATGAATTAACAGAACACTAAGCAGTTTCTCAGAAAGCTTCTTTCCAGTTTTTAACAGAAGATATTTCCTTTTTCACCATAGTCCTCTATGGGCTTCCAAATATCACTTTGCCAATTACACAAGAAAAGCCTTAGCGAAAGGCTTCTTGAAGGGAAAGATGTAACTCTGTGAGATGAATCAACAGAACACAAAGCAGTTTCTCAGAAAGCTTCTTTCCAGTTTTTAACGGAAGATATTTCCTTTTTCACCATAGCCCTCTATGGGCTTCCAAATATCACTTTGCAAATTCCACAAGAACAGTCTTAGAGAAAGGCTTCTTGAAGGAAAGCTGTAACTCTGTGAGATGAATTAACAGAACACAAAGCAGTTTCTCAGAAAGCTTCTTTCCAGTTTTAATGGAAGATATTTCCTTTTTCACCATAGCCCTCTATGGGCTTCCAAATATCACTTTGCCAATTCCACAAGAACAGCCTTAGCGAAAGGCTTCTTGAAAGGAAAGCTGTAACTCTGTGAGATGAATTATCAGAACACAAAGCAGTTTCTCAGAAAGCTTCTTTCCAGTTTTTAACGGAAGATATTTCCTTTTTCACCATTGCCCTCTATGGGCTTCCAAATATCACTTTGCCAATTCCACAAGAACAGACTTAGCGACAGGCTTCTTGAAGGGAAAGATGTAACTCTGTGAGATGAATTAACAGAACACAAAGCAGTTTCTCAGAAAGCTTCTTTCCAGTTTTAATGGAAGATATTTCCTTTTCACCATAGCCCTCTATGGGCTTCCAAATATCACTTTGCCAATTCCACAAGAACAGTCTTAGAAAGGCTTCTTGAAGGAAAGCTGTAACTCTGTGAGATGAATTAACAGAACACAAAGCAGTTTCTCAGAAAGCTTCTTTCCAGTTTTTAACGGAAGATATTTCCTTTTCACCATAGCCCTCTATGGGCTTCCAAATATCACTTTGCCAATTCCACAAGAACAGCCTTAGCGAAAGGCTTCTTGAAGGAAAGCTGTAACTCTGTGAGATGAATTAACAGAACACAAAGCAGTTTCTCAGAAAGCTTCTTTCCAGTTTTTAACGGAAGATATTTCCTTTTCACCATAGCCCTCTATGGGCTTCCAAATATCACTTTGCCAATTCCACAAGAACAGCCTTAGCGAAAGGCTTCTTGAAGGGAAAGATGTAACTCTGTGAGATGAATTAACAGAACACAAAGCAGTTTCTCAGAAAGCTTCTTTCCAGTTTTTAACGGAAGATATTTCCTTTTCACCATAGCCCTCTATGGGCTTCCAAATATCACTTTGCCAATTCCACAAGAACAGTCTTAGAGAAAGGCTTCTTGAAGGAAAGCTGTAACTCTGTGAGATGAATTAACAGAACACAAAGCAGTTTCTCAGAAAGCTTCTTTCCAGTTTTTAACGGAAGATATTTCCTTTTTCACCATAGCCCTCTATGGGCTTCCAAATATCACTTTGCCAATTCCACAAGAACAGACTTAGCGAAAGGCTTCTTGAAGGGAAAGATGTAACTCTGTGAGATGAATTAACAGAACACAAAGCAGTTTCTCAAGCTTCTTTCCAGTTTTTAACGGAAGATATTTCCTTTTCACCATAGCCCTCTATGGGCTTCCAAATATCACTTTGCCAATTCCACAAGAACAGTCTTAGCGAAAGGCTTCTTGAAGGAAAGCTGTAACTCTGTGAGATGAATTAACAGAACACAAAGCAGTTTCTCAGAAAGCTTCTTTCCAGTTTTTAACGGAAGATATTTCCTTTTCACCATAGCCTCTATGGGCTTCCAAATATCACTTTGCCAATTCCACAAGAACAGACTTAGCGACAGGCTTCTTGAAGGAAAGATGTAACTCTGTGAGATGAATTAACAGAACACAAAGCAGTTTCTCAGAAAGCTTCTTTCCAGTTTTTAAAGGAAGATATTTCCTTTTCACCATAGCCCTCTATGGGCTTCCAAATATCACTTTGCCAATTCCACAAGAACAGCCTTAGCGAAAGGCTTCTTGAAGGAAAGCTGTAACTCTGTGAGATGAATTAACAGAACACAAAGCAGTTTCTCAGAAAGCTTCTTTCCAGTTTTAACGGAAGATATTTCCTTTTCACCATAGCCCTCTATGGGCTTCCAAATATCACTTTGCCAATTCCACAAGAACAGTCTTAGCGAAAGGCTTCTTGAAGGGAAAGATGTAACTCTGTGAGATGAATTAACAGAACACAAAGCAGTTTCTCAGAAAGCTTCTTTCCAGTTTTAACGGAAGATATTTCCTTTTCACCATAGCCCTCTATGGGCTTCCAAATATCACTTTGCCAATTCCACAAGAACAGACTTAGCGAAAGGCTTCTTGAAGGAAAGATGTAACTCTGTGAGATGAATTAACAGAACACAAAGCAGTTTCTCAAGCTTCTTTCCAGTTTTAACGGAAGATATTTCCTTTTCACCATAGCCCTCTATGGGCTTCCAAATATCACTTTGCCAATTCCACAAGAACAGACTTAGCGAAAGGCTTCTTGAAGGAAAGATGTAACTCTGTGAGATGAATTAACAGAACACAAAGCAGTTTCTCAGAAAGCTTCTTTCCAGTTTTAATGGAAGATATTTCCTTTTCACCATAGCCCTCTATGGGCTTCCAAATATCACTTTGCCAATTCCACAAGAACAGCCTTAGCGAAAGGCTTCTTGAAGGAAAGCTGTAACTCTGTGAGATGAATTAACAGAACACAAAGCAGTTTCTCAGAAAGCTTCTTTCCAGTTTTAAGGAAGATATTTCCTTTTCACCATAGCCCTCTATGGGCTTCCAAATATCACTTTGCCAATTCCACAAGAACAGCCTTAGCGAAAGGCTTCTTGAAGGAAAGCTGTAACTCTGTGAGATGAATTAACAGAACACAAAGCAGTTTCTCAGAAAGCTTCTTTCCAGTTTTAACGGAAGATATTTCCTTTTCACCATAGCCCTCTATGGGCTTCCAAATATCACTTTGCCAATTCCACAAGAACAGCCTTAGCGAAAGGCTTCTTGAAGGAAAGCTGTAACTCTGTGAGATGAATTAACAGAACACAAAGCAGTTTCTCAGAAAGCTTCTTTCCAGTTTTAATGGAAGATATTTCCTTTTCACCATAGCCTCTATGGGCTTCCAAATATCACTTTGCCAATTCCACAAGAACAGTCTTAGAGAAAGGCTTCTTGAAGGAAAGCTGTAACTCTGTGAGATGAATTAACAGAACACAGGCAGTTTGGCTCAAGCCTGTAATCAGCACTTTGGGAGGCCGAGCGGTGGATCCCAGGTCAGGATTTCAAGACCATCCTGGCTAAAACGGTGACACCCCTCTCTACTAAAAATACAAAAAAAACTAGCCAGGAGAGGTGGCAGAACACAAAGCAGTTTCTCAGAAAGCTTCTTTCCAGTATTTAACGGAAGATATTTCCTTTTCACCATAGCCCTCTATGGGCTTCCAAATATCACTTTGCCAATTCCACAAGAACAGCATTAGGAAAGCTGTAACTCTGTGAGATGAATTAACAGAACACAAAGCAGTTTCTCAGAAAGCTTCTTTCCAGTTTTAACGGAAGATATTTCCTTTTCACCATAGCCCTCTATGGGCTTCCAAATATCACTTTGCCAATTCCACAAGAACAGCCTTAGCGAAAGGCTTATTGAAGGGAAAGATGTAACTCTGTGAGATGAATTATCAGAACACAAAGCAGTTTCTCAGAAAGCTTCTTTCCAGTTTTTAAAGGAAGATATTTCCTTTTCACCATAGCCCTCTATGGGCTTCCAAATATCACTTTGCCAATTCCACAAGAACAGTCTTAGAGAAAGGCTTCTTGAGGTGAAAGCTGTAACTCTGTGAGATGAATTAACAGAACACAAAGCAGTTTCTCAGAAAGCTTCTTTCCAGTTTTTAAAGGAAGATATTTCCTTTTCATCCATAGCCCTCTATGGGCTTCCAAATATCACTTTGCCAATTCCACAAGAACAGCCTTAGAGAAAGGCTTCTTGAAGGAAAGCTGTAACTCTGTGAGATGAATTAACAGAACACAAAGCAGTTTCTCAGAAAGCTTCTTTCCAGTTTTAACGGAAGATATTTCCTTTTCACCATAGCCTCTATGGGCTTCCAAATATCACTTTGCCAATTCCACAAGAACAGACTTAGCGAAAGGCTTCTTGAAGGAAAGATGTAACTCTGTGAGATGAATTAACAGAACACAAAGCAGTTTCTCAGAAAGCTTCTTTCCAGTTTTAAGGAAGATATTTCCTTTTCACCATAGCCCTCTATGGGCTTCCAAATATCACTTTGCCAATTCCACAAGAACAGTCTTAGAGAAAGGCTTCTTGAGGTGAAAGCTGTAACTCTGTGAGATGAATTAACAGAACACAAAGCAGTTTCTCAGAAAGCTTCTTTCCAGTTTTTAACGGAAGATATTTCCTTTTTCACCATAGCCCTCTATGGGCTTCCAAATATCACTTTGCCAATTCCACAAGAACAGACTTAGCGAAAGGCTTTGAAGGAAAGATGTAACTCTGTGAGATGAATTATCAGAACACAAAGCAGTTTCTCAAGCTTCTTTCCAGTTTTAAAGGAAGATATTTCCTTTTTCACCATAGCCCTCTATGGGCTTCCAAATATCACTTTGCCAATTCCACAAGAACAGCCTTAGCGAAGGCTTCTTGAAGGAAAGATGAAACTCTGTGAGATGAATTAACAGAACACAAAGCAGTTTCTCAGAAAGCTTCTTTCCAGTTTTAAAGGAAGATATTTTTTTTCACCATAGCCCTCTATGGGCTTCCAAATATCACTTTGCCAATTCCACAAGAACAGTCTTAGCGAAAGGCTTCTTGAAGGAAAGATGTAACTCTGTGAGATGAATTAACAGAACACAAAGCAGTTTCTCAGAAAGCTTCTTTCCAGTTTTAACGGAAGATATTTCCTTTTTCACCATAGCCCTCTATGGGCTTCCAAATATCACTTTGCCAATTCCACAAGAACAGCCTTAGCGAAAGGCTTCTTGAAGGAAAGATGTAACTCTGTGAGATGAATTAACAGAACACAAAGCAGTTTCTCAGAAAGCTTCTTTCCAGTTTTAACGGAAGATATTTCCTTTTCACCATAGCCCTCTATGGGCTTCCAAATATCACTTTGCCAATTCCACAAGAACAGTCTTAGAGAAAGGCTTCTTGAAGGAAAGATGTAACTCTGTGAGATGAATTAACAGAACACAAAGCAGTTTCTCAAGCTTCTTTCCAGTTTTTAATGGAAGATATTTCCTTTTTCACCATAGCCCTCTATGGGCTTCCAAATATCACTTTGCCAATTCCACAAGAACAGACTTAGCGAAAGGCTTCTTGAAGGAAAGATGTAACTCTGTGAGATGAATTAACAGAACACAAAGCAGTTTCTCAGAAAGCTTCTTTCCAGTTTTTAATGGAAGATATTTCCTTTTCACCATAGCCCTCTATGGGCTTCCAAATATCACTTTGCCAATTCCACAAGAACAGCCTTAGAGAAGGCTTCTTGAAGGGAAAGATGTAACTCTGTGAGATGAATTAACAGAACACAAAGCAGTTTCTCAGAAAGCTTCTTTCCAGTTTTTAACGGAAGATATTTCCTTTTCACCATAGCCCTCTATGGGCTTCCAAATATCACTTTGCCAATTCCACAAGAACAGCCTTAGCGAAAGGCTCTTGAAGGGAAAGATGTAACTCTGTGAGATGAATTATCAGAACACAAAGCAGTTTCTCAGAAAGCTTCTTTCCAGTTTTTAAAGGAAGATATTTCCTTTTTCACCATAGCCCTCTATGGGCTTCCAAATATCACTTTGCCAATTCCACAAGAACAGACTTAGCGAAAGGCTTCTTGAAGGGAAAGCTGTAACTCTGTGAGATGAATTAACAGAACACAAAGCAGTTTCTCAGAAAGCTTCTTTCCAGTTTTTAAGGAAGATATTTCCTTTTCACCATAGCCCTCTATGGGCTTCCAAATATCACTTTGCCAATTCCACAAGAACAGTCTTAGCGAAAGGCTTCTTGAAAGGAAAGATGTAACTCTGTGAGATGAATTAACAGAACACAAAGCAGTTTCTCAGAAAGCTTCTTTCCAGTTTTTAAAGGAAGATATTTCCTTTTTCACCATAGCCCTCTATGGGCTTCCAAATATCACTTTGCCAATTCCACAAGAACAGTCTTAGAAAGGCTTCTTGAGGAGAACTGTAACTCTGTGAGATGAATTAACAGAACACAAAGCAGTTTCTCAGAAAGCTTCTTTCCAGTTTTTAACGGAAGATATTTCCTTTTTCACCATAGCCCTCTATGGGCTTCCAAATATCACTTTGCCAATTCCACAAGAACAGCCTTAGCGAAAGGCTTCTTGAAGGGAAAGATGTAACTCTGTGAGATGAATTAACAGAACACAAAGCAGTTTCTCAGAAAGCTTCTTTCCAGTTTTTAAGGGAAGATATTTCCTTTTTCACCATAGCCCTCTACGGGCTTCCAAATATCACTTTGCCAATTCCACAAGAACAGTCTTAGCGAAAGGCTTCTTGAAGAGAAAGCTGTAACTCTGTGAGATGAATTAACAGAACACAAAGCAGTTTCTCAGAAAGCTTCTTTCCAGTTTTTAACGGAAGATATTTCCTTTTTCACCATAGCCCTCTATGGGCTTCCAAATATCACTTTGCCAATTCCACAAGAACAGACTTAGCGAAAGGCTTCTTGAAGGGAAAGATGTAACTCTGTGAGATGAATTAACAGAACACAAAGCAGTTTCTCAGAAAGCTTCTTTCCAGTTTTTAAAGGAAGATATTTCCTTTTCACCATAGCCCTCTATGGGCTTCCAAATATCACTTTGCCAATTCCACAAGAACAGCTTAGCGAAAGGCTTCTTGAAGGGAAAGATGTAACTCTGTGAGATGAATTAACAGAACACAAAGCAGTTTCTCAGAAAGCTTCTTTCCAGTTTTTAAGGAAGATATTTCCTTTTCACCATAGCCCTCTATGGGCTTCCAAATATCACTTTGCCAATTCCACAAGAACAGTCTTAGAAAGGCTTCTTGAAGGAAAGATGTAACTCTGTGAGATGAATTAACAGAACACAAAGCAGTTTCTCAGAAAGCTTCTTTCCAGTTTTAACGGAAGATATTTCCTTTTCACCATAGCCCTCTATGGGCTTCCAAATATCACTTTGCCAATTCCACAAGAACAGTCTTAGAAAGGCTTCTTGAAGGGAAAGATGTAACTCTGTGAGATGAATTACAGAACACAAAGCAGTTTCTCAGAAAGCTTCTTTCCAGTTTTTAAAGGAAGATATTTCCTTTTCACCATAGCCCTCTATGGGCTTCCAAATATCACTTTGCCAATTCCACAAGAACAGTCTTAGAGAAAGGCTTCTTGAGGGAAAGCTGTAACTCTGTGAGATGAATTAACAGAACACAAAGCAGTTTCTCAGAAAGCTTCTTTCCAGTTTTAACGGAAGATATTTCCTTTTTCACCATAGCCCTCTATGGGCTTCCAAATATCACTTTGCCAATTCCACAAGAACAGTCTTAGCGAAAGGCTTCTTGAAGGAAAGCTGTAACTCTGTGAGATGAATTAACAGAACACAAAGCAGTTTCTCAGAAAGCTTCTTTCCAGTTTTAACGGAAGATATTTCCTTTTCACCATTGCCCTCTATGGGCTTCCAAATATCACTTTGCCAATTCCACAAGAACAGACTTAGCGAAAGGCTTCTTGAAGGGAAAGATGTAACTCTGTGAGATGAATTAACAGAACACAAAGCAGTTTCTCAGAAAGCTTCTTTCCAGTTTTTAACGGAAGATATTTCCTTTTCACCATAGCCCTCTATGGGCTTCCAAATATCACTTTGCCAATTCCACAAGAACAGCCTTAGAGAAAGGCTTCTTGAAGGAAAGCTGTAACTCTGTGAGATGAATTAACAGAACACAAAGCAGTTTCTCAGAAAGCTTCTTTCCAGTTTTTAACGGAAGATATTTCCTTTTCACCATAGCCTCTATGGGCTTCCAAATATCACTTTGCCAATTCCACAAGAACAGTCTTAGAGAAAGGCTTCTTGAGGGAAAGCTGTAACTCTGTGAGATGAATTAACAGAACACAAAGCAGTTTCTCAGAAAGCTTCTTTCCAGTTTTTAACGGAAGATATTTCCTTTTCACCATAGCCCTCTATGGGCTTCCAAATATCACTTTGCCAATTCCACAAGAACAGCTTAGCGAAAGGCTTCTTGAAGGAAAGATGTAACCTGTGAGATGAATTAACAGAACACAAAGCAGTTTCTCAGAAAGCTTCTTTCCAGTTTTTAACGGAAGATATTTCCTTTTCACCATAGCCCTCTATGGGCTTCCAAATATCACTTTGCCATTTCCACAAGAACAGTCTTAGAGAAAGGCTTCTTGAGGGGAAAGCTGTAACTCTGTGAGATGAATTAACAGAACACAAAGCAGTTTCTCAGAAAGCTTCTTTCCAGTTTTTAACGGAAGATATTTCCTTTTCACCATTGCCCTCTATGGGCTTCCAAATATCACTTTGCCAATTCCACAAGAACAGTCTTAGCGAAAGGCTTCTTGAGGGAAAGCTGTAACTCTGTGAGATGAATTAACAGAACACAAAGCAGTTTCTCAGAAAGCTTCTTTCCAGTTTTTAACGGAAGATATTTTTTTCACCATAGCCCTCTATGGGCTTCCAAATATCACTTTGCCAATTCCACAAGAACAGCCTTAGCGAAAGGCTTCTTGAAGGAAAGATGTAACTCTGTGAGATGAATTAACAGAACACAAAGCAGTTTCTCAAGCTTCTTTCCAGTTTTTAAAGGAAGATATTTCCTTTTTCACCATAGCCCTATGGGCTTCCAAATATCACTTTGCCAATTCCACAAGAACAGTCTTAGAGAAAGGCTTCTTGAGGGAAAGCTGTAACTCTGTGAGATGAATTAACAGAACACAAAGCAGTTTCTCAGAAAGCTTCTTTCCAGTTTTTAACGGAAGATATTTCCTTTTCACCATAGCCCTCTATGGGCTTCCAAATATCACTTTGCAATTCCACAAGAACAGCCTTAGAGAAAGGCTTTTGAAGGGAAAGATGTAACTCTGTGAGATGAATTAACAGAACACAAAGCAGTTTCTCAGAAAGCTTCTTTCCAGTTTTTAACGGAAGATATTTCCTTTTCACCATAGCCCTCTATGGGCTTCCAAATATCACTTTGCCAATTCCACAAGAACAGCCTTAGCGAAAGGCTTCTTGAAGGAAAGATGTAACTCTGTGAGATGAATTAACAGAACACAAAGCAGTTTCTCAAGCTTCTTTCCAGTTTTAAAGGAAGATATTTCCTTTTCACCATAGCCCTCTATGGGCTTCCAAATATCACTTTGCCAATTCCACAAGAACAGCCTTAGCGAAAGGCTTATTGAAGGAAAGATGTAACTCTGTGAGATGAATTAACAGAACACAAAGCAGTTTCTCAGAAAGCTTCTTTCCAGTTTTTAAGGAAGATATTTCTTTTTCACCATAGCCCTATGGGCTTCCAAATATCACTTTGCCAATTCCACAAGAACAGTCTTAGAAAGGCTTCTTGAGGTGAAAGCTGTAACTCTGTGAGATGAATTAACAGAACACAAAGCAGTTTCTCAGAAAGCTTCTTTCCAGTTTTTAACGGAAGATATTTCCTTTTCACCATAGCCTCTATGGGCTTCCAAATATCACTTTGCCAATTCCACAAGAACAGCCTTAGCGAAAGTCTTCTTGAAGACAAGCTGTAACTCTGTGAGATGAATTAACAGAACACAAAGCAGTTTCTCAGAAAGCTTCTTCCCAGTTTTTAACGGAAGATATTTCCTTTTTCACCATAGCCCTCTATGGGCTTCCAAATATCCCTTTGCCAATTCCACAAGAACAGTCTTAGAGAAAGGCTTCTTGAGGGGAAAGCTGTAACTCTGTGAGATGAATTAACAGAACACAAAGCAGTTTCTCAGAAAGCTTCTTTCCAGTTTTTAACGGAAGATATTTCCTTTTTCACCATTGCCCTCTATGGGCTTCCAAATATCACTTTGCCAATTCCACAAGAACAGCCTTAGTGAAAGGCTTCTTGAAGGGAAAGATGTAACTCTGTGAGATGAATTAACAGAACACAAAGCAGTTTCTCAGAAAGCTTCTTTCCAGTTTTTAATGGAAGATATTTCCTTTTCACCATAGCCCTCTATGGGCTTCCAAATATCACTTTGCAATTCCACAAGAACAGTCTTAGAGAAAGGCTTCTTGAGGTGAAAGCTGTAACTCTGTGAGATGAATTAACAGAACACAAAGCAGTTTCTCAGAAAGCTTCTTTCCAGTTTTTAACGGAAGATATTTCCTTTTTCACCATAGCCCTCTATGGGCTTCCAAATATCACTTTGCCAATTCCACAAGAACGGCCTTAGCGAAAGGCTTCTTGAAGGGAAAGCTGTAACTCTGTGAGATGAATTAACAGAACACAAAGCAGTTTCTCAGAAAGCTTCTTTCCAGTTTTTAACGGAAGATATTTCCTTTTTCACCATAGCCCTCTATGGGCTTCCAAATATCACTTTGCCAATTCCACAAAAACAGACTTAGCGACAGGCTTATTGAAGGGAGAGATGTAACTCTGTGAGATGAATTATCAGAACACAAAGCAGTTTCTCAGAAAGCTTCTTTCCAGTTTCTAAAGTAAGATATTTCCTTTTTCACCATAGCCCTCTATGGGCTTCCAAATATCACTTTGCAAATTCCACAAGAACAGTCTTAGAGAAAGGCTTCTTGAGGTGAAAGCTGTAACTCTGTGAGATGAATTAACAGAACACAAAGCAGTTTCTCAGAAAGCTTCTTTCCAGTTTTTAACGGAAGATATTTCCTTTTTCACCATAGCCCTCTATGGGCTTCCAAATATCACTTTGCCAATTCCACAAGAACAGACTTAGCGACAGTCTCCTTGAAGGGAAAGCTGTAACTCTGTGAGATGAATTAACAGAACACAAAGCAGTTTCTCAGAAAGCTTCTTTCCAGTTTTTAACGGAAGATATTTCCTTTTTCACCATAGCCCTCTATGGGCTTCCAAATATCACTTTGCCATTTCCACAAGAACAATCTTAGAGAAAGGCTTCTTGAAGGGAAAGCTGTAACTCTGTGAGATGAATTAACAGAACACAAAGCAGTTTCTCAGAAAGCTTCTTTCCAGTTTTTAACGGAAGAGATTTCCTTTTCCACCATAGCCCGCTATGGGCTTCCAAATATCACTTTGCCAATTCCACAAGAACAGCATTAGCGAAAGGCTTTTTGAAGGGAAAGATGTAACTCTGTGAGATGAATTATCAGAACACAAAGCAGTTTCTCAGAAAGCTTCTTTCCAGTTTTTAAAGGAAGATATTTCCTTTTTCACCATAGCCCTCTATGGGCTTCCAAATATCACTTTGCCAATTCCACAAGAACAGTCTTAGAGAAAGGCTTCTTGAGGTGAAAGCTGTAACTCTGTGAGATGAATTAAAAGAACACAAAGCAGTTTCTCAGAAAGCTTCTTTCCAGTTTTTAACGGAAGATATTTCCTTTTTCACCATAGCCCTCTATTGTCTTCCAAATATCACTTTGCGAATTCCACAAGAACAGCTTTAGCGAAAGGCTTATTGAAGGGAAAGATGTAACTCTGTCAGATGAATTAACAGAACACAAAGCAGTTTCTCAGAAAGCTTCTTTCCAGTTTTTAACGAAGATACTTACTTTTTCACCATAGCCCTCTATGGGCTTCCAAATATCACTTTGCCATTTCCACAAGAACAGTCTTAGCGAAAGGCTTCTTGAAGGAAAGATGTAACTCTGTGAGATGAATTAACGGAACACAAAGCAGTTTCTCAGAAAGCTTCTTTCCAGTTTTTAACGGAAGATATTTCTTTTTCACCATAGCCCTCTATGGGCTTCCAAATATCACTTTGCCATTTCCACAA
Organism: Erythrocebus patas; assembly: GCA_023783455.1. Lineage (NCBI taxonomy): Eukaryota > Metazoa > Chordata > Mammalia > Primates > Cercopithecidae > Erythrocebus > Erythrocebus patas. Next base: position 17,371 of record JAKFHT010000761.1, on the reverse strand, counting down.
GAACAGTCTTAGAAAGGCTTCTTGAAGGGAAAGCTGTAAATCTGTGAGATGAATTAACAGAACACAAAGCAGTTTCTCAGAAAGCTTCTTTCCAGTTTTTAACGGAAGATATTTCCCTTTTCACCCTGGGCCTCTATGGGCTTCCAAATATCACTTTGCCAATTCCACAAGAACAGTGTTAGAGAAAGGCTTCTTGAAGGGAAAGCTGTAACTCTATGAGATGAATTATCAGAACACAAAGCAGTTTCTCAGAAAGCTTCTTTCTAGTTCTTAAAGGAAGATATTTCCGTTTTCACCATAGCCCTCTATGGGCTTCCAAATATCACTTTGAGAATTCCACAAGAACAGTCTTAGAGAAAGGCTTCTTGAGGTGAAAGCTGTAACTCTGTGAGATGAATTAACAGAACACAAAGCAGTTTCTCAGAAAGCTTCTTTCCAGTTTTTAACGGAAGATATTTCCTTTTTCACCATAGCCCTCTATGGGCTTCCAAATATCACTTTGCCAATTCCACAAGAACAGCCTTAGCGAAAGGCTTCTTGAAGGGAAAGATGTAACTCTGTGAGATGAATTATCAGAACACAAAGCAGTTTCTCAGAAAGCTTCTTTCCAGTTTTTAAAGGAAGATATTTCCTTTTTCACCATAGCCCTCTATGGGCTTCCAAATATCACTTTGCCAATTCCACAAGAACAGTCTTAGAGAAAGGCTTCTTGAGGTGAAAGCTGTAACTCTGTGAGATGAATTAACAGAACACAAAGCAGTTTCTCAGAAAGCTTCTTTCCAGTTTTTAACGGAAGATATTTCTTTTTCACCATAGCCCTCTGTGGGCTTCAAAATATGACTTTGCCAATTCCACAAGAACAGACTTAGCGTCAGACTTCTTGAAGGGAAAGATGTAAATCAGTGAGATGAATTATCAGAACACAAAGCAGTCTCTCAGAGAGCTTCTTCCCACTTTTTAAAGGTAGATAATTCCTTTTTCACCATAGCCCTCTATGGGCTTCCAAATATCACTTTGCCAATTCCACAAGAACAGCCTTAGCGAAAGGCTTATTGAAGGGAAAGATGAAACTCTGTGAGATGAATTATCAGAACTCGAAGAGGTTTCTCAGAAAGCTTCTTTCCAGTTTTTAAAGGAAGATATTTTCTTTTTCACCATAGCCCTCTATGGGCTTCCAAATATCACTTTGAAAATTCCACAAGAACAGTCTTAGAGAAAGGCTTCTTGAGGTGAAAGCTGTAACTCTGTGAGATGAATTAACAGAACACAAAGCAGTTTCTCAGAAAGCTTCTTTCCAGTTTTTAACGGAAGATATTTCCTTTTGCACCATTGCCCTCTAGGGGCTTCCAAATATCACTTTGCCAATTCCACAAGAACAGCCTTAACGAAAGGCTTATTGAAGGGAAAGATGTAACTCTGTGAGATGAATTAACAGAACACAAAGCAGTTTCTCAGAAAGCTTCTTTCCAGTATTTAACGGAAGATATTTCCTTTTTCACCATTGCCCTCTATGGGCTTCCAAATATCACTTTGCCAATTCCACAAGAACAGTCTTAGAGAAAGGCTTCTTGAAGGGAAAGCTGTAACTCCGTGAGATGAATTTACAAAACACAAAGCAGTTTCTCAGAAAGCTTCTTTCCAGTATTTAACGGAAGATATTTCCTTTTCCACCATAGCCCTCTATGGGCTTCCAAATATCACTTTGCCAATTCCACAAGAACAGCATTAGCGAAAGGCTTCTTGAAGGGAAAGATGTAACTCTGTGAGATGAATTATCAGAACACAAAGCAGTTTCTCAGAAAGCTTCTTTCCAGTTTTTAAAGGAAGATATTTCCTTTTTCACCATAGCCCTCTAGGGCTTCCAAATATCACTTTGCCAATTCCACAAGAACAGTCTTAGAGAAAGGCTTCTTGAGGTGAAAGCTGTAACTCTGTGAGATGAATTAACAGAACACAAAGCAGTTTCTCAGAAAGCTTCTTTCCAGTTTTTAACGGAAGATATTTCCTTTTTCACCATAGCCCTCTATGGGCTTCCAAATATCACTTTGCCAATTCCACAAGAACAGTCTTAGAGAAAGGCTTTTGAAGGGAAAGATGTAACTCTGTGAGATGAATTATCAGAACACAAAGCAGTTTCTCAGAAAGCTTCTTCCAGTTTTTAAAGGAAGATATTTTTTTCACCATAGCCCTCTATGGGCTTCCAAATATCACTTTGCCAATTCCACAAGAACAGCCTTAGCGAAAGGCTTATTGAAAGGAAAGATGTAACTCTGTGAGATGAATTATCAGAACACAAAACAGTTTCTCAGAAAGCTTCTTTCCAGTTTTTAAAGGAAGATATTTTCTTTTTCACCATAGCCCTCTATGGGCTTCCAAATATCACTTTGAAAATTCCACAAGAACAGTCTTAGAGAAAGGCTTCTTGAGGTGAAAGCTGTAACTCTGTGAGATGAATTAACAGAACACAAAGCAGTTTCTCAGAAAGCTTCTTTCCAGTTTTTAACGGAAGATATTTCCTTTTGCACCATTGCCCTCTAGGGGCTTCCAAATATCACTTTGCCAATTCCACAAGAACAGCCTTAACGAAAGGCTTATTGAAGGGAAAGCTATAACTCTGTGAGATGAATTAACAGAACACAAAGCAGTTTCTCAGAAAGCTTCTTCCCAGTTTTTAACGGAAGATATTTCCTTTTTCACCATAGCCCTCTATGGGCTTCCAAATATCCCTTTGCCAATTCCACAAGAACAGTCTTAGAGAAAGGCTTCTTGAGGGGAAAGCTGTAACTCTGTGAGATGAATTAACAGAACACAAATTAGTTTCTCAGAAAGCTTCTTTCCAGTTTTTAACAGAAGATATTTCCTTTTTCACCATTGCCCTCTATGGGCTTCCAAATATCACTTTGCCAATTCCACAAGAACAGCCTTAGTGAAAGGCTTCTTGAAGGGAGAGATGTAACTCTGTGAGATGAATTAAGAGAACACAAAGCAGTCTCTCAGAAAGCTTCTTTCCAGTTTTAACGGAAGATATTTCCTTTTCACCATTGCCCTCTATGGGCTTCCAAATATCACTTTGACGACTCCACAAGAACAGACTTAGCGACAGGACTCTTGAAGGGAAAGATATAACTCTGTGAGATGAATTAACAGAACAAAATGCAGTTACTCAGAAAGCTTCTTTCCAGTTTTTAATGGAAGATATTTCCTTTTTCACCATAGCCCACTATGGGCTTCCAAATATCACTTTGCCAATTCCACCAGAACAGTCTTAGAGAAAGGCTTCTTCAGGTGAAAGCTGTAACTCTGTGAGATGAATTAACAGAACACAAAGCAGTTACTCAGAAAGCTTCTTTCCAGTTTTTAACGGAAGATATTTCCTTTTTCGCCATAGCCCTCTATGGGCTTCCAAATATCACTTTGCCAATTCCACAAGAAAAGCCTTAGCGAAAGGGTTATTGAAGGGAAAGATGTAACTCTGTGAGATGAATTATCAGAACACAAAGCAGTTTCTCAGAAAGCTTCTTTCCAGTTTCTAGAGTAAGATATTTCCTTTTTCACCATAGCCATCTATGGGCTTCCAAATATCACTTTGCAAATTCCATAAGAACAGTCTTATAGAAAGGCTTCTTGAGGTGGAAGCTGTAACTCTCTGAGATGAATTATCAGAACACAAAGCAGTTTCTCAGAAAGCTTCTTTCCAGTTTTTAACGGAAGATATTTCCTTTTTCACCATTGCCCTCTATGGGCTTCCAAATATCACTTTGCCAATTCTACAAAAACAGACTTAGCGACAGGCTTCTTGAAGGAAAGATGTAACTCTGTGAGATGAATTAACAGAACACAAAGCAGTTTCTCAGAAAGCTTCTTTCCAGTTTTAATGGAAGATATTTCTTTTTCACCATAGCCTCTATGGGCTTCCAAATATCACTTTGCCAATTCCACAAGAACAGTCTTAGAGAAAGGCTTTGAGGTGAAAGCTGTAACCTGTGAGATGAATTAACAGAACACAAAGCAGTTTCTCAGAAAGCTTCTTCCAGTTTTTAACGGAAGATATTTCCTTTTCACCATAGCCCTCTATGGGCTTCCAAATATCACTTTGCCAATTCCACAAGAACAGCCTTAGCGAAAGGCTTATTGAAGGAAAGATGTAACTCTGTGAGATGAATTAACAGAACACAAAGCAGTTTCTCAGAAAGCTTCTTTCCAGTTTTTAAAGGAAGATATTTTTTTCACCATTGCCCTCTATGGGCTTCCAAATATCACTTTGCCAATTCCACAAGAACAGACTTAGCGAAAGGCTTCTTGAAGGAAAGATGTAACTCTGTGAGATGAATTAACAGAACACAAAGCAGTTTCTCAGAAAGCTTCTTTCCAGTATTTAACGGAAGATATTTCCTTTTCACCATTGCCCTCTATGGGCTTCCAAATATCACTTTGCCAATTCCACAAGAACAGACTTAGCGACAGGCTTCTTGAAGGAAAGATGTAACTCTGTGAGATGAATTATCAGAACACAAAGCAGTTTCTCAGAAAGCTTCTTTCCAGTTTTAACGGAAGATATTTTTTTCACCATAGCCCTCTATGGGCTTCCAAATATCACTTTGCCAATTCCACAAGAACAGCCTTAGCGAAAGGCTTCTTGAAGGGAAAGATGTAACTCTGTGAGATGAATTAACAGAACACAAAGCAGTTTCTCAGAAAGCTTCTTTCCAGTTTTAACGGAAGATATTTCTTTTTTACCATAGCCCTCTACGGGCTTCCAAATATCACGTTGCCAATTCCACAAGAACAGTGTTAGAGAAAGGCTTCTTGCAGGGAAAGCTGTAACTCTGTGAGATGAATTAACAGAACTCAAAGCAGTTTCTCAGAAAGCTTCTTTCCAGTTTTTAACGGAAGATATTTCCTTTTTCACCATAGCCCTCTATGGGCTTCCAAATATCACTTTGCAATTCCACAAGAACAGCTTAGCGAAAGGCTTCTTGAAGGGAAAGATGTAACCTGTGAGATGAATTAACAGAACCCAAAGCAGTTTCTCAGAAAGCTTCTTTCCAGTTTTAACGGAAGATATTTCCTTTTTCACCATTGCCCTCTATGGGCTTCCAAATATCACTTTGCCAATTCCACAAGAACAGTGTTAGAGAAAGGCTTCTTGAGGGGAAAGCTGTAACTCTGTGAGATGAATTAACAGAACACAAAGCAGTTTCTCAGAAAGCTTCTTTCCAGTTTTAACGGAAGATATTTCCTTTTTCAACATTGCCCTCTATGGGCTTCCAAATATCACTTTGCCAATTCCACAAGAACAGCCTTAGAGAAAGGCTTTTGAAGGGAAAGATGTAACTCTGTGAGATGAATTAACAGAACACAAAGCAGTTTCTCAGAAAGCTTCTTTCCAGTTTTAACGGAAGATATTTCTTTTTCACCATAGCCCTCTATGGGCTTCCAAATATCACTTTGCCAATTCCACAAGAACAGCCTTAGCGAAAGGCTTATTGAAGGAAAGATGTAACCTGTGAGATGAATTAACAGAACACAAAGCAGTTTCTCAGAAAGCTTCTTTCCAGTTTTTAAAGGAAGATATTTCCTTTTTCACCATAGCCCTCTAAGGGCTTCCAAATATCACTTTGCCAATTCCACAAGAACAGTCTTAGCGAAAGGCTTATTGAAGGGAAAGCTGTAACTCTGTGAGATGAATTAACAGAACACAAAGCAGTTTCTCAGAAAGCTTCTTTCCAGTATTTAACGGAAGATATTTCCTTTTTCACCATAGCCCTCTGTGGGCTTCCAAATATCACTTTGCCAATTCCACAAGAACAGCCTTAGCGAAGGCTTCTTGAAGGAAAGCTGTAACTCTGTGAGATGAATTATCAGAACACAAAGCAGTTTCTCAGAAAGCTTCTTTCCAGTTTTAACGGAAGATATTTCCTTTTTCACCATAGCCCTCTGGGCTTCCAAATATCACTTTGCAATTCCACAAGAACAGTCTTAGCGAAAGGCTTATTGAAGGAAAGCTGTAACTCTGTGAGATGAATTATCAGAACACAAAGCAGTTTCTCAGAAAGCTTCTTTCCAGTTTTTAACGGAAGATATTTCCTTTTTCACCATAGCCCTCTATGGGCTTCCAAATATCACTTTGCAATTCCACAAGAACAGTCTTAGAGAAAGGCTTCTTGAGGTGAAAGCTGTAACTCTGTGAGATGAATTAACAGAACACAAAGCAGTTTCTCAGAAAGCTTCTTTCCAGTTTTTAACGGAAGATATTTCCTTTTTCACCATAGCCCTCTATGGGCTTCCAAATATCACTTTGCAAATTCCACAAGAACAGCCTTAGCGAAAGGCTTCTTGAAGGAAAGCTGTAACTCTGTGAGATGAATTAACAGAACACAAAGCAGTTTCTCAGAAAGCTTCTTTCCAGTTTTTAACGGAAGATATTTCCTTTTTCACCATAGCCCTCTATGGGCTTCCAAATATCACTTTGCCAATTCCACAAGAACAGCCTTAACGAAAGGCTTATTGAAGGGAAAGCTATAACTCTGTGAGATGAATTAACAGAACACAAAGCAGTTTCTCAGAAAGCTTCTTTCCAGTTTTTAAAGGAAGATATTTCCTTTTTCACCATAGCCCTCTATGGGCTTCCAAATATGACTTTGCAAATTCCACAAGAACAGTCTTAGAGAAAGGCTTCTTGAAGGGAAAGATGTACATCAGTGAGATGAATTATCAGAACAAAAAGCAGTTTTTCAGAGAGCTTCTTCCCACTTTTTAAAGGAAGATAATTCCTTTTTCACCATAGCCCTCTATGGGCTTCCAAATATCACTTTGCCAATTCCACAAGAACAGCCTTAGCGAAAGGCTTATTGAAGGGAAAGATGAAACTCTGTGAGATGAATTATCAGAACTCAAAGAGGTTTCTCAGAAAGCTTCTTTCCAGTTTTTAAAGGAAGATATTTTCTTTTTCACCATAGCCTCTATGGGCTTCCAAATAGCACTTTGCCAATTCCACAAGAACAGTCTTAGAGAAAGGCTTCTTGAGGTGAAAGCTGTAACTCTGTGAGATGAATTAACAGAACACAAAGCAGTTTCTCAGAAAGCTTCTTTCCAGTTTTTAACGGAAGATATTTCCTTTTTCACCATTGCCCTCTATGGGCTTCCAAATATCACTTTGCCAATTCCACAAGAACAGACTTAGCGACAGGACTCTTGAAGGAAAGATGTAACCTGTGAGATGAATTATCAGAACACAAAGCAGTTTCTCAGAAAGCTTCTTCCAGTTTTTAATGGAAGATATTTCCTTTTCACCATAGCCCTCTATGGGCTTCCAAATATCACTTTGAAATTCCACAAGAACAGTCTTAGAGAAAGGCTTCTTGAGGTGAAAGCTGTAACTCTGTGAGATGAATTAACAGAACACAAAGCAGTTTCTCAGAAAGCTTCTTTCCAGTTTTTAACGGAAGATATTTCCTTTTTCACCATAGCCCTCTATGGGCTTCCAAATATCACTTTGCCAATTCCACAAGAACAGCCTTAGCGAAAGGCTTCTTGAAGGGAAAGCTGTAACTCTGTGAGATGAATTAACAGAACACAAAGCAGTTTCTCAGAAAGCTTCTTTCCAGTTTTTAACGGAAGATATTTCCTTTTTCACCATTGCCCTCTAGGGGCTTCCAAATATCACTTTGCCAATTCCACAAAAACAGACTTAGCGACAGGCTTCTTGAAGGGAGAGATGTAACTCTGTGAGATGAATTATCAGAACACAAAGCAGTTTCTCAGAAAGCTTCTTTCCAGTTTCTAAAGTAAGATATTTCCTTTTTCACCATAGCCCTCTATGGGCTTCCAAATATCACTTTGCAAATTCCACAAGAACAGTCTTAGAGAAAGGCTTCTTGAGGTGAAAGCTGTAACTCTGTGAGATGAATTAACAGAACACAAAGCAGTTTCTCAGAAAGCTTCTTTCCAGTTTTTAACGGAAGATATTTCCTTTTTCACCATTGCCCTCTATGGGCTTCCAAATATCACTTTGCCAATTCCACAAGAACAGACTTAGCGACAGGCTTCTTGAAGGGAAAGATGTAACTCTGTGAGATGAATTAACAGAACACAAAGCAGTTTCTCAGAAAGCTTCTTTCCAGTTTTTAAAGGAAGATATTTTCTTTTTCACCATAGCCCTCTAAGGGCTTCCAAATATCACTTTGCCAATTCCACAAGAACAGTCTTAGAGAAAGGCTTCTTGAGGTGAAAGCTGTAACTCTGTGAGATGAATTAACAGAACACAAAGCAGTTTCTCAGAAAGCTTCTTTCCAGTTTTTAACGGAAGATATTTCCTTTTTCACCATAGCCCTCTATGGGCTTCCAAATATCACTTTGCCAATTCCACAAGAACAGCCTTAGTGAAAGGCTTCTTGAAGGGAAAGATGTAACTCTGTGAGATGAATTAACAGAACACAAAGCAGTCTCTCAGAAAGCTTCTTTCCAGTTTTTAAAGGAAGATATTTCCTTTTTCACCATTGCCCTCTATGGGCTTCCAAATATCACTTTGCCGATTCCACAAGAACAGACTTAGCGACAGGACTCTTGAAGGGAAAGATGTAACTCTGTGAGATGAATTAACAGAACACAAAGCAGTTTCTCAGAAAGCTTCTTTCCAGTATTTAACGGAAGATATTTCCTTTTTCACCATTGCCCTCTAGGGGCTTCCAAATATCACTTTGCCAATTCCACAAAAACAGACTTAGCGACAGGCTTCTTGAAGGGAGAGATGTAACTCTGTGAGATGAATTATCAGAACACAAAGCAGTTTCTCAGAAAGCTTCTTTCCAGTTTTTAAAGGAAGATATTTCCTTTTTCACCAGAGCCCTCTATGGGCTTCCAAATACCACTTTGCCAATTCCACAACAACAGCCTTAGCGAAAGGCTTCTTGAAGGGAAATATGTAACTCTGTGAGATGAATTAACACAACGCAAAGCACTTTCTCAGAAAGCTTCTTTCCAGTTTTTAACCGAAGTTATTTCCTTTTTCACCATAGCCCTCTATGGGCTTCCAAATATCACTTTGCCAATTCCACAAGAACAGTCTTAGAGTAAGGCTTCTTGAGGGGAAAGCTGTAACTCTGTGGGATGAATTTACAAAACACAAAGCAGTTTCTCAGAAAGCTTCTTTCCAGTATTTAACGGAAGATATTTCCTTTTCCTCCCTAGCCCTCTATGGGCTTCCAAATATCACTTTGCCAATTCCACAAGAACAGCATTAGCGAAAGGCTTTTTGAAGGAAAGATGTAACCTGTGAGATGAATTAACAGAACACAAAGCAGTTTCTCAGAAAGCTTCTTTCCAGTTTTTAACGGAAGATATTTCCTTTTCACCATAGCCCTATGGGCTTCCAAATATCACTTTGCCAATTCCACAAGAACAGTGTTAGAGAAAGGCTTCTTGAGGGAAAGCTGTAACTCTGTGAGATGAATTAACAGAACACAAAGCAGTTTCTCAGAAAGCTTCTTTCCAGTATTTAACGGAAGATATTTCCTTTTCACCATAGCCCTATGGGCTTCCAAATATCACTTTGCCAATTCCACAAGAACAGCATTAGCGAAAGGCTTCTTGAAGGAAAGATGTAACCTGTGAGATGAATTAACAGAACCCAAAGCAGTTTCTCAGAAAGCTTCTTTCCAGTTTTTAACGGAAGATATTTTTTTCACCATAGCCTCTATGGGCTTCCAAATATCACTTTGCCAATTCCACAAGAACAGCCTTAGCAAAAGACTTATTGAAGGAAAGATGTAACTCTGTGAGATGAATTATCAGAACACAAAGCTGTTTCTCAGAAAGCTTCTTTCCAGTTTTTAAAGGAAGATATTTTCTTTTTCACCATAGCCCTCTAAGGGCTTCCAAATATCACTTTGCCAATTCCACAAGAACAGTCTTAGAGAAAGGCTTCTTGAGGGGAAAGCTGTAACTCTGTGAGATGAATTAACAGAACACAAAGCAGTTTCTCAGAAAGCTTCCTTCCAGTATTTAACGGAAGATATTTCCTTTTTCACCATAGCCCTCTGTGAGCCTCCAAATATCACTTTGCCAATTCCACAAGAACAGCATTGGCGGAAGGCTTCTTGAAGGGAAAGCTGTAACTCTGTGAGATGAATTATCAGAACACAAAGCAGTTTCTCAGAAAGCTTCTTTCCAGTTTTTAACGGAAGATATTTCCTTTTTCGCCATAGCCCTCTGTGGGCTTCCAAATATCACTTTGCCAATTCCACAAGAACAGCCTTAGCGAAAGGCTTATTGAAGGGAAAGATGTAACTCTGTGAGATGAATTATCAGAACACAAAGCAGTTTCTCAGAAAGCTTCTTTCCAGTTTTTAAAGGAAGATATTTCCGTTTTCACCATAGCCCTCTATGGGCTTCCAAATATCACTTTGAAAATTCCACAAGAACAGTCTTAGAGAAAGGCTTCTTGAGGTGAAAGCTGTAACTCTGTGAGATGAATTAACAGAACACAAAGCAGTTTCTCAGAAAGCTTCTTTCCAGTTTTTAACGGAAGATATTTCCTTTTTCACCATAGCCCTCTATGGGCTTCCAAATATCACTTTGCAAATTCCACAAGAACAGACTTAGCGAAAGGCTTCTTGAAGGAAAGCTGTAACTCTGTGAGATGAATTAACAGAACACAAAGCAGTTTCTCAGAAAGCTTCTTTCCAGTTTTTAAAGGAAGATATTTCCTTTTGCACCATTGCCCTCTATGGGCTTCCAAATATCACTTTGCAAATTCCACAAGAACAGCCTTAGCGAAAGGCTTATTGAAGGGAAAGCTATAACTCTGTGAGATGAATTAACAGAACACAAAGCAGTTTCTCAGAAAGCTTCTTTCCAGTTTTTAAAGGAAGATATTTCCTTTTCACCATAGCCCTATGGGCTTCCAAATATGACTTTGCAAATTCCACAAGAACAGTCTTAGAGAAAGGCTTCTTGAAGGAAAGATGTAACTCTGTGAGATGAATTATCAGAACACAAAGCAGTTTCTCAGAAAGCTTCTTCCAGTTTTTAAAGGAAGATATTTCCTTTTCACCATAGCCCTCTATGGGCTTCCAAATATCACTTTGCCAATTCCACAAGAACAGCCTTAGCGAAAGGCTTATTGAAGGGAAAGATGAAACTCTGTGAGATGAATTATCAGAACTCAAAGAGGTTTCTCAGAAAGCTTCTTTCCAGTTTTTAAAGGAAGATATTTTCTTTTTCACCATAGCCCTCTATGGGCTTCCAAATATGACTTTGCCAATTCCACAAGAACAGTCTTAGAGAAAGGCTTCTTGAGGTGAAAGCTGTAACTCTGTGAGATGAATTAACAGAACACAAAGCAGTTTCTCAGAAAGCTTCTTTCCAGTTTTTAACGGAAGATATTTCCTTTTTCACCATAGCCCTCTATTGTCTTCCAAATATCACTTTGCGAATTCCACAAGAACAGCTTTAGCGAAAGGCTTCTTGAAGGGAAAGATGTAACCTGTGAGATGAATTAACAGAACACAAAGCAGTTTCTCAGAAAGCTTCTTTCCAGTTTTTAACGGAAGATATTTCCCTTTTCACCCTGGCCCTCTATGGGCTTCCAAATATCACTTTGCCAATTCCACAAGAACAGTGTTAGAGAAAGGCTTCTTGAGGGGAAAGCTGTAACTCTGTGAGATGAATTAACAGAACACAAAGCAGTTTCTCAGAAAGCTTCTTTCCAGTATTTAACGGAAGATATTTCCTTTTTCACCAATGCCCTCTATGGTCTTCCAAATATCACTTTTCCAATTAAACAAGAACAGCATTAGCGAAAGGCTTCTTGAAGGGAAAGATGTAACTCTGTGAGATGAATTAACAGAACCCAAAGCAGTTTCTCAGAATGCTTCTTTCCAGTTTCTAAAGTAAGATATTTCCTTTTTCACCATAGCCCTCTAAGGGCTTCCAAATATCACTTTGCAAATTCCACAAGAACAGTCTTAGAGAAAGGCTTCTTGAGGTGAAAGCTGTAACTCTGTGAGATGAATTAACAGAACACAAAGCAGTTTCTCAGAAAGTTTCTTTCCAGTTTTTAACGGAAGATATTTCCTTTTTCACCATTGCCCTCTATGGGCTTCCAAATATCACTTTGCCAATTCCACAAGAACAGACTTAGCGACAGTCTCCTTGAAGGGAAAGATGTAACTCTGTGAGATGAATTAACAGAACACAAAGCAGTTTCTCAGAAAGCTTCTTTCCAGTTTTTAATGGAAGATATTTCCTTTTTCACCATAGCCCTCTATGGGCTTCCAAATATCACTTTGCCAATTCCACAAGAACAGCCTTAGCGAAAGGCTTCTTGAAGGGAAAGATGTAACTCTGTGAGATGAATTAACAGAACACAAAGCAGTTTCTCAGAAAGCTTCTTTCCAGTTTTTAACCGAAGATATTTCCTTTTTCACCATAGCCCTCTATGGGCTTCCAAATATCACTTTGCCAATTCCACAAGAACAGTGTTAGAGAAAGGCTTCTTGAGGGAAAAGCTGTAACTCTGTGAGATGAATTATCAGAACACAAAGCAGTTTCTCAGAAAGCTTCTTTCCAGTATTTAACGGAAGATATTTCCTTTTCCACCATAGCCCTCTATGGGCTTCCAAATATCACTTTGCCAATTCCACAAGAACAGCATTAGCGAAAGGCTTTTTGAAGGGAAAGATGTAACTCTGTGAGATGAATTATCAGAACACAAAGCAGTTTCTCAGAAAGCTTCTTTCCAGTTTTTAAAGGAAGATATTTTCTTTTTCACCATAGCCCTCTATGGGCTTCCAAATATGACTTTGCCAATTCCACAAGAACAGTCTTAGAGAAAGGCTTCTTGAGGTGAAAGCTGTAACTCTGTGAGATGAATTAACAGAACACAAAGCAGTTTCTCAGAAAGCTTCTTTCCAGTTTTTAACGGAAGATATTTCCTTTTTCACCATAGCCCTCTATGGGCTTCCAAATATCACTTTGCAAATTCCACAAGAACAGCCTTAGTGAAAGGCTTCTTGAAGGGAAAGCTGTAACTCTGTGAGATGAATTAACAGAACACAAAGCAGTTTCTCAGAAAGTTTCTTTCCAGTTTTTAACGGAAGATATTTCCTTTTTCACCATTGCCCTCTATGGGCTTCCAAATATCACTTTGCCGATTCCACAAGAACAGACTTAGCGACAGGACTCTTGAAGGGAAAGATGTAACTCTGTGAGATGAATTAACAGAACACAAAGCAGTTTCTCAGAAAGCTTCTTTCCAGTTTTTAATGGAAGATATTTCCTTTTTCACCATAGCCCTCTATGGGCTTCCAAATATCACTTTGCCAATTCCACAAGAACAGTCTTAGAGAAAGGCTTCTTGAGGGGAAAGCTGTAACTCTGTGAGATGAATTAACAGAACACAAAGCAGTTTCTCAGAAAGCTTCCTTCCAGTATTTAACGGAAGATATTTCCTTTTTCACCATAGCCCTCTGTGAGCCTCCAAATATCACTTTGCCAATTCCACAAGAACAGCATTGGCGGAAGGCTTCTTGAAGGGAAAGCTGTAACTCTGTGAGATGAATTATCAGAACACAAAGCAGTTTCTCAGAAAGCTTCTTTCCAGTTTTTAACGGAAGATATTTCCTTTTTCGCCATAGCCCTCTGTGGGCTTCCAAATATCACTTTGCCAATTCCACAAGAACAGCCTTAGCGAAAGGCTTATTGAAGGAAAGATGTAACTCTGTGAGATGAATTATCAGAACACAAAGCAGTTTCTCAGAAAGCTTCTTTCCAGTTTCTAAAGTAAGATATTTCCTTTTTCACCATAGCCCTCTATGGGCTTCCAAATATCACTTTGCAAATTCCACAAGAACAGTCTTAGAGAAAGGCTTCTTGAGGTGAAAGCTGTAACTCTGTGAGATGAATTAACAGAACACAAAGCAGTTTCTCAGAAAGCTTCTTTCCAGTTTTTAACGGAAGATATTTCCTTTTTCACCATTGCCCTCTATGGGCTTCCAAATATCACTTTGCCAATTCCACAAGAACAGACTTAGCGACAGTCTCCTTGAAGGGAAAGATGTAACTCTGTGAGATGAATTAATAGAACACAAAGCAGTTTCTCAGAAAGCTTCTTTCCAGTTTTTAACCGAAGATATTTCCTTTTTCACCATAGCCCTCTATGGGCTTCCAAATATCACTTTGCCAATTCCACAAGAACAGTGTTAGAGAAAGGCTTCTTGAGGGGAAAGCTGTAACTCTGTGAGATGAATTTACAAAACACAAAGCAGTTTCTCAGAAAGCTTCTTTCCAGTATTTAACGGAAGATATTTCCTTTTCCACCATAGCCCTCTATGGGCTTCCAAATATCACTTTGCCAATTCCACAAGAACAGCATTAGCGAAAGGCTTTTTGAAGGGAAAGATGTAACTCTCTGAGATGAATTATCAGAACACAAAGCAGTTTCTCAGAAAGCTTCTTTCCAGTTTTTAAAGGAAGATATTTCCTTTTTCACCATAGCCCTCTATGGGCTTCCAAATATCACTTTGCCAATTCCACAAGAACAGTCTTAGAGAAAGGCTTCTTGAGGTGAAAGCTGTAACTCTGTGAGATGAATTAAAAGAACACAAAGCAGTTTCTCAGAAAGCTTCTTTCCAGTTTTTAACGGAAGATATTTCCTTTTTCACCATAGCCCTCTATTGTCTTCCAAATATCACTTTGCGAATTCCACAAGAACAGCTTTAGGGAAAGGCTTCTTGAAGGGAAAGCTGTAACTCTGTGAGATGAATTAACAGAACACAAAGCAGTTTCTCAGAAAGCTTCTTTCCAGTTTTTAACGGAAGATAATTTCCTTTTCACCCTGGGCCTCTATGGGCTTCCAAATATCACTTTGCCAATTCCACAAGAACAGTGTTAGAGAAAGGCTTCTTGAGGGGAAAGCTGTAACTCTGTGAGATGAATTAACAGAACACAAAGCATTTTCTCAGAAAGCTTCTTTCCAGTATTTAACGGAAGATATTTCCTTTTTCACCATTGCCCTCTATGGGCTTCCAAATATCACTTTGCCAATTCCACAAGAACAGTCTTAGAGAAAGGCTTCTTGAGGGGAAAGCTGTAACTCTGTGAGATGAATTTACAAAACACAAAGCAGTTTCTCAGAAAGCTTCTTTCCAGTATTTAACGGAAGATATTTCCTTTTTCACCATAGCCCTCTATGGGCTTCCAAATATCACTTTGCCAATTCCACAAGAACAGCATTAGCGAAAGGCTTCTTGAAGGGAAAGATGTAACTCTGTGAGATGAATTATCAGAACACAAAGCAGTTTCTCAGAAAGCTTCTTTCCAGTTTTTAACGGAAGATATTTCCTTTTTCACCATAGCCCTCTATGGGCTTCAAAATATGACTTTGCCAATTCCACAAGAACAGACTTAGCGACAGACTTCTTCAAGGGAAAGATGTAAATCAGTGAGATGAATTATCAGAACACAAAGCAGTTTCTCAGAGAGCTTCTTCCCACTTTTTAAAGGAAGATATTTCCTTTTTCACCATAGCCCTCTATGGGCTTCCAAATATCACTTTGCCGATTCCACAAGAACAGCCTTAGCGAAAGGCTTATTGAAGGGAAAGATGAAACTCTGTGAGATGAATTATCAGAACTCAAAGAGGTTTCTCAGAAAGCTTCTTTCCAGTTTTTAAAGGAAGATATTTTCTTTTTCACCATAGCCCTCTATGGGCTTCCAAATAGCACTTTGCCAATTCCACAAGAACAGTCTTAGAGAAAGGCTTCTTGAGGTGAAAGCTGTAACTCTGTGAGATGAATTAACAGAACACAAAGTAGTTTCTCAGAAAGCTTCTTTCCAGTTTTTAACGGAAGATATTTCCTTTTTCACAATTGCCCTCTATGGGCTTCCAAATATCACTTTGCCAATTCCACAAGAACAGACTTAGCGACAGGACTCTTGAAGGGAAAGATGTAACTCTGTGAGATGAATTAACAGAACACAAAGCAGTTTCTCAGAAAGCTTCTTTCCAGTTTTTAACGGAAGATATTTCCTTTTTCACCATAGCCCTCTATGGGCTTCCAAATATCACTTTGCCAATTCCACAAGAACAGCCTTAGTGAAAGGCTTCTTGAAGGGAAAGATGTAACTCAGTGAGATGAATTAACAGAACACAAAGCAGTCTCTCAATAAGCTTCTTTCCAGTTTTTAACGGAAGATATTTCCTTTTTCACCATGCCCTCTATGGGCTTCCAAATATCACATTGCCGATTCCACAAGAACAGAATTAGCGACAGGATTCTTGAAGGGAAAGATGTAACTCTGTGAGATGAATTATCAGAACACAAAGCAGTTTCTCAGAAAGCTTCCTTCCAGTTTCTAAAGTAAGATATTTCCTTTTTCACCATAGCCCTCTATGGGCTTCCAAATATCACTTTTCCAATTCCACAGGAACAGTGTTAGAGAAAGGCTTCTTGAGGGGAAAGCTGTAACTCTGTGAGATGAATTTACAAAACACAAAGCAGTTTCTCAGAAAGCTTCTTTCCAGTATTTAACGGAAGATATTTCCTTTTTCACCATAGCCTCTATGGGCTTCCAAATATCACTTTGCCAATTCCACAAGAACAGCATTAGCGAAAGGCTTTTTGAAGGAAAGATGAAACTCTGTTAGATGAATTATCAGAACACAAAGCAGTTTCTCAGAAAGCTTCTTTCCAGTTTTTAAGGAAGATATTTCCTTTTCACCATAGCCCTCTATGGGCTTCCAAATATCACTTTGCCAATTCACAAGAACAGTCTTAGAGAAAGGCTTCTTGAGGGTAAAGGCTGTAACTCTGTGAGATGAATTAACAGAACACAAAGCAGTTTCTCAGAAAGCTTCTTTCCAGTTTTTAACGGAAGATATTTCCTTTTTCACCATAGCCCTCTATTGTCTTCCAAATATCACTTTGCCAATTCCACAAGAACAGCTTTAGCGAAAGGCTTCTTGAAGGGAAAGATGTAACTCTGTGAGATGAATTAACAGAACACAAAGCAGTTTCTCAGAAAGCTTCTTTCCAGTTTTTAACGGAAGATATTTCCTTTTTCACCATAGCCCTCTGTGGGCTTCCAAATATCACTTTGCCAATTCCACAAGAACAGCCTTAGCGAAAGGCTTATTGAAGGGAAAGATGTAACTCTGTGAGATGAATTATCAGAACACAAAGCAGTTTCTCAGAAAGCTTCTTTCCAGTTTTTAAAGGAAGATATTTCCTTTTTCACCATAGCCCTCTATGGGCTTCCAAATATCACTTTGCAAATTCCACAAGAACAGTCTTAGAGAAAGGCTTCTTGAGGTGAAAGCTGTAACTCTGTGAGATGAATTAACAGAACACAAAGCAGTTTCTCAGAAAGC
>JAKFHT010000760.1:0-48885 GCA_023783455.1 Erythrocebus patas | reverse complement strand
GCGGCGGGCGGCCTCCCAGGATCAAACCCCAGGGTCCCGTCTTCAGGACCTCCTGAGCCGATTTCCACGGGGCGGCAGCTTCAGGGCGCCTGCTGGGGTCATCTCACCCCCATCAGATCCGATTCTGGACCCCTCCGGTGAGAATGGATGGGCTGAGCACATCGACTGAGGCAGGCAGGGCCTGGCTGCAGCCACAATCATCCCATGGGCCTCAAGGCGTGGAGTCAGCTGAAAGTTCACTGACCCGTGAGCCCTCTGCCTCCCTCCTTTCAAGAGCGGTGACCTGCCGTGATTCTCAAGGGCCTGGGGCTCCTTCAAGCTGATCCCGCTTTCCAGGACACGTGTCCACAGGTCCAGGGGCCAATCCGAGGTGGAGCCAAGGCGTGGCACTGGCGTAGCCTAGAGCAGATGGTGCGACGTGTGTCACTGAGGGCCGCAGGCGATGGCGAAGAAACAACGGTGTCCAGGCATGTGCCCGGTGGAAGGGGCACAGGTGACCTTTCCATGAATGCCAGGAAAATCAAAGGGCGCCTGGGATCTAGCAGCGGGCCAAAGTTTCAGGGGCCAGTCCACCCAGGAGCAGAGGAGTCTCCTTCTCAGGAATGAGACTGGTGTGCAGAGGAAATGCGACAGCACCTGTCCCAGAAGACAAGGACCTGTCTTTCAAAGGAGGAGGGAGGCAGAGGGCTCAGATGCAGCCGTGAACTTTCAGTTGACAGCAGGCCTGGAGGCCTGTGGGATGACTGTGGGCTGCAGCAGACCCTGCCTGCCTCAGGAGATGCTCAGCCCATGCTTTCTCACCCGGAGGGTCCATTATCGGATCTGAAGCGGAGTCCTGAGTCCCCAGCAGGCGCCCTGAAGCTCCCACTCCCGGTGGAAATCGGGGCAAAGCCAAGCAGGTTTGCAGAGAGCAGAACACAGAGCAGTTTCTCAGAAAGCTTCTTTCCAGTTTTGAACGGAAGATATTTCCTTTTTCAAAATAGCCCTCTATGGGCTTCCAAATATCCCTTTGCCAATTCCACAAGAACAGCCTTAGCGAAAGGCTTCTTGAAGGGAAAGATGTAACTCTGTGAGATGAATTAGCAGAACACAGAGCCGTTTCTCAGAAAGCTTCTTTCCAGTTTTGAACGGAAGATATTTCCTTTTTCACCATAGCCCCCTATGGGCTTCCAAATAGCCCTTTTCCAATTCCACAAGAACAGCCTTAGCGAAAGGCTTCTTGAAGGGGAAAATGTAATTCTGTGAGGTGATTTAACACAACACAGACCAGTTTCTCAGAAACCTTCTTTCCAGTTTTGAACGGAAGATATTCCCTTTTTCACCATAGTCCTCTATGGGCTTCCAAATATCCCTTTGCCAATTCCACAAGAACAGCCTTAGCGAAAGGCTTCTTGAAGGGAAAGATGTAGCACTGTGAGATGAATTAACAGAACACAGAGCAGTTTGTCAGAAAGCTTCTTTCCAATTTTGAACGAAGATATTTCCTTTTTCACCATAGCCCTCTATGGGCTTCCAAATATCCCTTTGCCAATTCCACAAGAACAGCCTTAGCGAAAGGCTTCTTGAAGGGAAAGATGTAACTCTGTGAGATGAATTAACAGAACACAGAGCAGTTTCTCAGAAAGCTTCTTTCCAGTTTTGAACGGAAGATATTTCCCTTTTCACCCTAGCCGTCTAGGGGCTTCAAAACATCCCTTTCCGAATTCCACAAGAACAGCCTTAGCGAAAGGCTTCTTGAAGGAAAAGATATAACTCTGTGAGATGAATTCACAGAACACAGAGCAGTTTCTCAGAATGCTTCTTTCCAGTTTTGAACGGAAGATATTTCCTTTTTCACCATAGCCCTCCATGGGCTTCCAAATATCCCTTTGCCAATTCCACAAGAACAGCCTTATTTAAAGGCTTCTTGAAGGAAAAGATGTAACTCTGTGAGATGAAATAACAGAACACAGAGCAGTTTCTCAGAAAGCTTCTTTCCAGTTTTGAACGGAAGATATTTTTTCACCATAGCCCTCTATGGGCTTCCAAATATCACTTGCTAATTCCACAAGAACAGCCTTAGCGAAAGGCTTCTTGAAGGGAAAGATGTAACTGTGTGAGATGAATTAACAGAACACAGAGCAGTTTCTCAGAAAGCTTCTTTCCAGTTTTGAACGGAAGATATCTCCTTTTCACCATAGCCCTCTATGGGCTTCCAAATATCACTTTATAATTCCACAAGAAGAGCCTTAGCGAAAGGCTTCTTGAAGGGAAAGATGTAACTCTGTGAGATGAATTAACAGAACACAGAGCAGTTTCTCAGAAAGCTTCTTTCCAGTTTTGAACGGAAGATATTTCCTTTTTCACCAGAGCCCTCTACGGGCTTCCAAATATCACTTTGCCAATTCCACAAAAGCAGCCTTAGCGAAAGGCTTCTTGAAGGGAAAGATGTAACTCTGTGAGATGAATTAACAGAACACAGAGCAGTTTCTCAGAAAGCTTCTTTCCAGTTTTGGAAGGAAGATATTTCCTTTTTCACCATAGTCTTCTATGGGCTTCCAAATATCCCTTTGCCAATTCCCGAAGAACAGCCTTAGCGAAAGGCTTCTTGAAGGGAAAGGTGTAACTCAGTGAGATGAAATAAAAGAACACAGAGCAGTTTCTCAGAGGGCTTCTTTCCAGTTTTGAACGGAAGATATTCCCTTTTTCACCATAGCCCTCTATGGTCTTCCAAACATCACTTTGCCAATTCCACAAGAACAGCCTTAGCGAAAGGCTTCTTGAAGGGAAAGAAGTAACTCTGTGAGTTGAATTAAAAGAACACAGTGCAGTTTCTCAGAAAGCTTCTTTCCAGTTTTGCACGGAAGATATTTCCTTTTTCACCATTGCCCTCTATGGGCTTCCAAATATCCCTTTGCCAATTCCACAAGAAAAGCCTTAGCGAAAGGCTTCTTGAAGCGGAAGATGTAACTCGGTGAGGTGATTTAACAGAACACAGAGCAGTTTCTCAGAAAGCTTCTTTCCAGTTTTGAACGGAAGATATTTCCTTTTTCACCATAGCCCTCTATGGGCTTCCAAATATCCTTTGCCAATTCCACAAGAACAGCCTTAGCGAAAGGCTTCTTGAAGGGAAAGATGTAACTCTGTGAGATGAATTAACAGAACACAGAGCAGTTTCTCAGAAAGCTTCTTTCCAGTTTTTACGGAAGATATTTCCTTTTTCACCATAGCCCTCTATGGGCTTCCAAATATACCTTTCCGAATTCCACAAGAACAGTCTTAGCGAAAGGCTTCTTGAAGGGAAAGATGTAACTCTGTGGGATGAATTAACAGAACACACAGCACTTTCTCAGAAAGCTTCTTTCCAGTTTTGAACGGAAGATATTTCCTTTTCACCATAGCCCTCTATGGGCTTCCAAATATCCCTTTGCCAATTCCACAAGAACAGCCTTAGCGAAAGGCTTCTTGAAGGGAAAGATGTAACTCTGTGAGATGAATTAACAGAACACAGAGCAGTTTCTCAGAAAGCATCTTTCCAGTTTTGAACGGAAGATATTTCCTTTTTCACCATAGCCCTCTATGGGCTTCCAAATATCCCTTTGCCAATTCCACAAGAACAGCCTTAGCGCAAGGCTTCTTGAAGGGAAAGATGTAACTCTGTGAGATGAATTAACAGAACACAGAGCAGTTTCTCAGAAAGCTTCTTTCAAGTTTTGAACGGAAGATATTTCCTTTTCACCATAGCCTCTATGGGCTTCCAAATATCCTTGCCAATTACGCAAGAACAGACTTAGCGAAAGGCTTCTTGAAGGGAAAGATGTAACTCTGTGAGATGAATTAACAGAACACAGAGCAGTTTCTCAGAAAGCTTCTTTCAAGTTTTGAACGGAAGATATTTCCTTTTTCACCATAGCCCTCTATGGGCTTCCAAATATCCCTTTGCCAATTCCGCAAGAACAGACTTAGCGAAAGGCTTCTTGAAGGGAAAGATGTAACTCTGTGAGATGAATTAACAGAACACAGAGCAGTTTCTCAGAAAGCTTCTTTCCAGTTTTGAACGGAAGATATTTCCTTTTTCATCATAGCCCTCTAGGGGCTTCCAAATATCACATTGCGAATTCCACAAGAAGAGCCTTAGCGAAAGGCTTCTTGAAGGGAAAGATGTAACTCTGTGAGATGAATTAACAGAACACAGAGCAGTTTCTCAGAAAGCTTCTTTCCAGTTTTCAACGGAAGATATTTCCTTTTTCACCATAGCCCTCCATGGGCTTCCAAATATCCCTTGGCCAATTCCACAAGAACAGCCTTAGCGAAAGGCTTCTTGAAGGGAAAGATGTAACTCTGTGAGATGAATTAAGAGAACACAGAGCAGTTTCTCAGAAAGCATCTTTCCAGTTTTCAACGGAAGATATTTCCTTTTTCACCATAGACCTCTATGGGATTCCAAATATCCCTTTGCCAATTCCACAAGAACAGCCTTAGCGAAAGGCTTCTTGAACGAAAGATGTAACTCTGTGACATGAATTAACAGAACACAGAGCAGTTTCTCAGAAAGCTTCTTTCCAGTTTTGAGCGGAAGATATTTCCTTTTCACCACAGCCATCTATGGGCTTCCAAATATCCCTTTGCCAATTCCACAAGAACAGCCTTAGCGAAGGCTTCTTGAAGGGAAAGATGTAACTCTGTGAGATGAATTAACAGAACACAGAGCAGTTTCTCAGAAAGCTTCTTTCCAGTTTTGAGCGGAAGATATTTCCTTTTCACCCTAGCCCTCTAGGGGCTTCCAAATATCACTTTGCAATTCCACAAGAACAGCCTTAGCGAAGGCTTCTTGAAGGCAAAGATGTAACTCTGTGAGATGAATTAACAGAACACAGCAGTTTCTCAGAAAGCTTCTTTCCAGTTTTGAACGAAGATATTTCCTTTTTCACCATAGCCTCTAAGGGCTTCCAAATATCCTTTGCCAATTCCACAAGAACAGCCTTAGCGAAAGGCTTCTTGAAGGAAAGATGTAACTCTGTGAGATGAATTAACAGAACACAGAGCAGTTTCTCAGAAAGCTTCTTTCCAGTTTTGAACGGAAGATATTTCCTTTTCACCATAGCCTCTATGGGCTTCCAAATATCACTTTGCCAATTCCACAAAAGCAGCCTTAGCGAAAGGCTTCTTGAAGGAAGATGTAACTCTGTGAGATGAATTAACAGAACACAGAGCAGTTTCTCAGAAAGCTTCTTTCCAGTTTTGGACGGAAGATATTTCCTTTTTCACCATAGTCTATGGGCTTCCAAATATCCTTTGCCAATTCCACAGGAACAGCCTTAGCGAAGGCTTCTTGAAGGAAAGATGTAACTCAGTGAGATGAAATAAAAGAACACAGAGCAGTTTCTCAGAGGATTCTTTCCAGTTTTGAACGGAAGATATTCCTTATTCACCATAGCCCTCTATGGTCTTCCAAACATCACTTTGCCAATTCCACAAGAACAGCCTTAGCGAAAGGCTTCTTGAAGGGAAAGAGTAACTCTGTGAGTTGAATGAAAAGAACACAGTGCAGTTTCTCAGAAACCTTCTTTCCAGTTTTGACGGAAGATATTTCCTTTTCACCATTGCCCTCTTTGGGCTTCCAAATATCCTTTGCCAATTCCACAAGAAAAGCCTTAGCGAAAGGCTTCTTGAAGGAAGATGTAAATCGGTGAGATGATTTAACAGAACACACACAGCAGTTTCTCGAAAGCTTCTTTCCAGTTTTGAGCGGAAGATATTTCCTTTTCACCATAGCCCTCTAGGGCTTCCAAATATCACTTTGCCAATTCCACAAGAAGAGCCTGATCGAAAGGTTTCTTGAAGGAAAGATGTAACTCTGTGAGATGAATTAACAGAACACAGAGCAGTTTCTCAGAAAGCTTCTTTCCAGTTTTGAGCGGAAGATATTTCCTTTTCACCATAGCCCTCTATGGGCTTCCAAATATCCTTTGCCAATTCCACAAGAACAGCCTTAGCGAAAGGCTTCTTGAAGGGAAAGATGTAACTCTGTGAGATGAATTAACAGAACACAGAGCAGTTTCTCAAGCTTCTTTCCAGTTTTGACGGAAGATATTTCCTTTTCACCATAGCCCTCAATGGGCTTCCAAATATCCTTTGCCAATTCCACAAGAACAGTCTTAGCGAAAGGCTTCTTGAAGGAAAGCTGTAACTCTGTGAGATGAATTAACAGAACACAGAGCAGTTTCTCAGAAAGCTTCTTTCCAGTTTTGAGCGGAAGATATTTCCTTTTCACCATAGCCCTCTATGGGCTTCCAAATATCCTTTGCCAATTCCACAAGAACAGCCTTAGCGAAAGGCTTCTTGAAGGAAAGATGTAACTCTGTGAGATGAATTAACAGAACACAGAGCAGTTTCTCAGAAAGCATCTTTCCAGTTTTGAGCGGAAGATATTTCCTTTTCACCTTTGCCCTCTATGGGCTTCCAAATATCCTTTGCCAATTCCACAAGAACAGCCTTAGCGAAGGCTTCTTGAAGGGAAAGATGTAACTCTGTGAGATGAATTAACAGAACACAGAGCAGTTTCTCAAGCTTCTTTCCAGTTTTGAGCGGAAGATATTTCCTTTTTCATCAAAGACCTCTAGGGCTTCCAAATATCACTTTGCAATTCCACAAGAAGAGCCTTAGCGAAAGGCTTCTTGAAGGGAAAGATGTAACTCTGTGAGATGAATTAACAGAACACAGAGCAGTTTCTCAAGCTTCTTTCCAGTTTTGAGCGGAAGATATTTCCTTTTCACCATAGCCCTCTATGGTCTTCCAAATATCACTTTGCCAATTCCACAAGAACAGCCTTAGCGAAAACTTCTTGAAGGAAAGATGTAACTCTGTGAGATGAATTAACAGAACACAGAGCAGTTTCTCAGAAAGCTTCTTTCCAGTTTTGAACGGAAGATATTTCCTTTTCACCATAGCCCTGTAGGGCTTCCAAATATCCTTTGCCAATTCCACAAGAACAGCCTTAGCGAAAGGCTTCTTGAAGGAAAGATGTAACTCTGTGAGATGAATTAACAGAACACAGAGCAGTTTCTCAGAAAGCTTCTTTCCGGTTTTGAATGGAAGATATTTCCTTTTCACCATAGCCCTGTATGGGCTTCCAAATATCCTTTCCCAATTCCACAAGAACAGCCTTAGCGAAATGCTTCTTGAAGGAAAGATGTAACTCTGTGAGATGAATTAACAGAACACAGAGCAGTTTCTCAGAATACTTCTTTCCAGTTTTGAGCGGAAGATATTTCCTTTTCACCATAGCCCTCTATGGGCTTCCAAATATCCTTTGCCAATTCCACAAGAACAGCGTTAGCGAAAGGCTTCTTGAAGGGAAAGATGTAACTCTGTGAGATGAATTAACAGAACACAGAGCAGTTTCTCAGAAATCTTCTTTCCAGTTTTGAGCGGAAGATATTTCCTTTTCACCATAGCCCTCTATGGGCTTCCAAATATCCTTTGCCAATTCCACAAGAACAGCCTTAGCGAAAGGCTTCTTGAAGGGAAAGATGTAACTCTGTGAGATGAATTAACAGAACACAGAGCAGTTTCTCAAGCTTCTTTCCAGTTTTGAGCGGAAGATATTTCCTTTTCACCATAGCCCTCTATGGGCTTCCAAATATCCTTTGCCAATTCCACAAGAACAGCCTTAGCGAAAGGCTTCTTGAAGGAAAGATGTAACTCTGTGAGATGAATTAACAGAACACAGAGCAGTTTCTCAGAGCTTCTTTCCAGTTTTCAGGAAGATATTTCCTTTTCACCATAGCCCTCTATGGGCTTCCAAATATCACTTTGCCAATTCCACAAGAACAGCCTTAGCGAAGGCTTCTTGAAGGGAAAGATGTAACTCTGTGAGATGAATTAACAGAACACAGTGCAGTTTCTCAGAAAGCTTCTTTCCAGTTTTGAGCGGAAGATATTTCCTTTTCACCATAGCCCTCTATGGGCTTCCAAATATCCCTTTCCAATTCCACAAGAACAGATTTAGCGAAGGCTTCTTGAAGGAAAGATGTAACTCTGTGAGATGAATTAACAGAACACAGAGCAGTTTCTCAGAAAGCTTCTTTCCAGTTTTGAACGGAAGATATTTCCTTTTTCACCATAGCCCTCTATGGGCTTCCAAATATCACTTTGCCAATTCCACAAGAACAGCCTTAGCGAAAGGCTTCTTGAAGGGAAGATGTAACTCTGTGAGATGAATTAACAGAACACAGAGCAGTTTCTCAGAAAGCTTCTTTCCAGTTTTGAACGGAAGATATTTCCTTTTCACCATAGCCCTCTATGGGCTTCCAAATATCCTTTGCCAATTCCACAAGAACAGCCTTAGCGAAAGGCTTCTTGAAGGGAAAGATGTAACTCTGTGAGATGAATTAACAGAACACAGAGCAGTTTCTCAGAAAGCTTCTTTCCAGTTTTGAGCGGAAGATATTTCCTTTTCACCAGCCCTCTATGGGCTTCCAAATATCCTTTGCCAATTCCACAAGAACAGCCTTAGCGAAGGCTTCTTGAAGGAAAGATGTAACTCTGTGAGATGAATTAACAGAACACAGAGCAGTTTCTCAAGCTTCTTTCCAGTTTTGAGCGGAAGATATTTCCTTTTCACCATAGCCCTCTATGGGCTTCCAAATATCCTTTTCCAATTCCACAAGAACAGCCTTAGCGAAAGGCTTCTTGAAGGGAAAGATGTAACTCTGTGAGATGATTTAACAGAACACAGAGCAGTTTCTCAGAAAGCTTCTTTCCAGTTTTGAGCGGAAGATATTTCCTTTTCACCATAGCCCTCTATGGGCTTCCAAATATCCTTTGCCAATTCCACAAGAACAGCCTTAGCGAAGGCTTCTTGAAGGGAAAGATGTAACTCTGTGAGATGAATTAACAGAACACAGAGCAGTTTCTCAGAAAGCTTCTTTCCAGTTTTGAGCGGAAGATATTTCCTTTTCACCATAGCCCTCTATGGGCTTCCAAATATCCTTTGCCAATTCCACAAGAACAGCCTTAGCGAAGGCTTCTTGAAGGAAAGATGTAACTCTGTGAGATGAAATAAAGAACACAGAGCAGTTTCTCAAGCTTCTTTCCAGTTTTGAGCGGAAGATATTCCTTTTCACCATAGCCCTCTATGGGCTTCCAAACATCACTTTGCCAATTCCACAAGAACAGCCTTAGCGAAAGGCTTCTTGAAGGAAAGATAACTCTGTGAGATGAATTAAAGAACACAGTGCAGTTTCTCAGAAAGCTTCTTTCCAGTTTTGAGCGGAAGATATTTCCTTTTCACCATAGCCCTCTATTGGCTTCCAAATATCCCTTTGCCAATTCCACAAGAACAGCCTTAGCGAAGGTTCTTGAAGGAAAATGTAACTCTGTGAGATGAATTAACAGAACACAGAGCAGTTTCTCAGAAAGCTTCTTTCCAGTTTTGAACGGAAGATATTTCCTTTTCACCATAGCCCTCAATGGGCTTCCAAATATCACTTTGCCAATTCCACAAGAACAGCCTTAGCGAAAGGCTTCTTGAAGGGAAAGATGTAACTCTGTGAGATGAATTAACAGAACACAGAGCAGTTTCTCAGAAAGCTTCTTTCCAGTTTTGAACGGAAGATATTTCCTTTTCACCATAGCCCTCTATGGGCTTCCAAATATCCTTTGCCAATTCCACAAGAACAGCCTTATTTAAAGGCTTCTTGAAGGAAAGATGTAACTCTGTGAGATGAATTAACAGAACACAGAGCAGTTTCTCAGAAAGCTTCTTTCCAGTTTTGAGCGGAAGATATTTCCTTTTCACCATAGCCCTCTATGGGCTTCCAAATATCACTTTGCCAATTCCACAAGAACAGCCTTAGCGAAAGGCTTCTTGAAGGGAAAGATGTAACTCTGTGAGATGAATTAACAGAACACAGAGCAGTTTCTCAGAAAGCTTCTTTCCAGTTTTGAACGGAAGATATTTCCTTTTTCACCATAGCCCTCTATGGGCTTCCAAATATCACTTTCCGAATTCCACAAGAACAGCCTTAGCGAAAGGCTTCTTGAAGGGAAAGATGTAACTCTGTGAGATGAATTAACAGAACACAGAGCAGTTTCTCAGAAAGCTTCTTTCAGTTTTGAGCGGAAGATATTTCCTTTTTCACCATAGCCCTCTAGGGGCTTCCAAATATCCTTTGCCAATTCCACAAGAACAGCCTTAGCGAAGGCTTCTTGAAGGAAAGATGTAACTCTGTGAGATGAATTAACAGAACACAGAGCAGTTTTTCAGAAAGCTTCTTTCCAGTTTTGAGCGGAAGATATTTCCTTTTCACCATAGCCCTCTATGGGCTTCCAAATATCCTTTCCCAATTCCACAAGAACAGCCTTAGCGAAAGGCTTCTTGAAGGGAAAGATGTAACTCTGTGAGATGAATTAACAGAACACAGAGCAGTTTCTCAAGCTTCTTTCCAGTTTTGAGCGGAAGATATTTCCTTTTTCACCCCTAGCCCTCTAGGGGCTTCCAAATATCACTTTGCCAATTCCACAAGAACAGCCTTAGCGAAAGGCTTCTTGAAGGAAAGATGTAACTCTGTGAGATGAATTAACAGAACACAGAGCAGTTTCTCAAGCTTCTTTCCAGTTTTGAGCGGAAGATATTTCCTTTTCACCATAGCCCTCTATGGGCTTCCAAATATCACTTTCCAATTTTACAAGAACAGCCTTAGCGAAAGGCTTCTTGAAGGAAAGATGTAACTCTGTGAGATGAATTAACAGAACACAGCAGTTTCTCAGAAAGCTTCTTTCCAGTTTTGAGCGGAAGATATTTCCTTTTCACCATAGCCCTCTGGGCTTCCAAATATCACATTGCCAATTCCACAAGAACAGCCTTAGCGAAGGCTTCTTGAAGGAAAGATGTAACTCTGTGAGATGAATTAACAGAACACAGAGCAGTTTCTCAGAAAGCTTCTTTCCAGTTTTGAGCGGAAGATATTTCCTTTTTCACCATAGCCCTCCATGGGCTTCCAAATATCCTTTGCCAATTCCACAAGAACAGCCTTAGCGAAGGCTTCTTGAAGGAAAGATGTAACTCTGTGAGATGAATTAACAGAACACAGAGCAGTTTCTCAGAAAGCTTCTTTCCAGTTTTGAGCGGAAGATATTTCCTTTTCACCATAGCCTCTATGGGCTTCCAAATATCCTTTGCCAATTCCACAAGAACAGCCTTAGCGAAAGGCTTCTTGAAGGGAAAGATGTAACTCTGTGAGATGAATTAACAGAACACAGAGCAGTTTCTCAAGCTTCTTTCCAGTTTTGAGCGGAAGATATTTCCTTTTTCACCTAGCCCTCTAGGGGCTTCCAAATATCACTTTGCCAATTCCACAAGAACAGCCTTAGCGAAAGGCTTCTTGAAGGAAAGATGTAACTCTGTGAGATGAATTAACAGAACACAGAGCAGTTTCTCAAGCTTCTTTCCAGTTTTGAGCGGAAGATATTTCCTTTTCACCATAGCCCTCTATGGGCTTCCAAATATCACTTTGCCAATTCCACAAGAACAGCCTTAGCGAAGGCTTCTTGAAGGAAAGATGTAACTCTGTGAGATGAATTAACAGAACACACAGCAGTTTCTCAGAAAGCTTCTTTCCAGTTTTGAGAAGATATTTCCTTTTCACCATAGCCCTCTAAGGGCTTCCAAATATCCTTTGCCAATTCCACAAGAACAGCCTTAGCGAAAGGCTTCTTGAAGGGAAAGATGTAACTCTGTGAGATGAATTAACAGAACACAGAACAGTTTCTCAAGCTTCTTTCCAGTTTTGAGCGGAAGATATTTCCTTTTCACCATAGCCCTCTGGGCTTCCAAATATCACTTTGCCAATTCCACAAAACAGCCTTAGCGAAGGCTTCTTGAAGGAAAGATGTAACTCTGTGAGATGAATTAACAGAACACAGAGCAGTTTCTCAGAAAGCTTCTTTCCAGTTTTGAGACGGAAGATATTTCCTTTTCACCATAGTCTTCTATGGGCTTCCAAATATCCCTTTGCCAATTCCACAAGAACAGCCTTAGCGAAGGCTTCTTGAAGGAAAGATGTAACTCAGTGAGATGAAATAAAAGAACACAGAGCAGTTTCTCAGAGGGATTCTTTCCAGTTTTGAGCGGAAGATATTCCTTTTTCACCATAGCCCTCTATGGTCTTCCAAACATCACTTTGCCAATTCCACAAGAACAGCCTTAGCGAAAGGCTTCTGGAAGGGAAAGAGTAACTCTGTGAGTTGAATTAAAGAACACAGTGCAGTTTCTCAGAAAGCTTCTTTCCAGTTTTGCACGGAAGATATTTCCTTTTCACCATTGCCCTCTTTGGGCTTCCAAATATCCTTTGCCAATTCCACAAGAAAAGCCTTAGCGAAAGGCTTCTTGAAGCGGAAGATGTAACTCTGTGAGATGATTTAACAGAACACAGCAGTTTCTCAAGCTTCTTTCCAGTTTTGAACGGAAGATATTTCCTTTTTCACCATAGCCCTCTAGGGCTTCCAAATATCACTTTGCCAATTCCACAAGAAGAGCCTGATCGAAAGGTTTCTTGAAGGAAAGATGTAACTCTGTGAGATGAATTCAGAACACAGAGCAGTTTCTCAGAAAGCTTCTTTCCAGTTTTGACGGAAGATATTTCCTTTTTCACCATAGCCCTCTATGGGCTTCCAAATATCCTTTGCCAATTCCACAAGAACAGCCTTAGCGAAAGGCTTCTTGAAGGAAAGATGTAACTCTGTGAGATGAATTAACAGAACACAGAGCAGTTTCTCAAGCTTCTTTCCAGTTTTGAGCGGAAGATATTTCCTTTTCACCATAGCCCTCTATGGGCTTCCAAATATCCTTTCCAATTCCACAAGAACAGTCTTAGCGAAAGGCTTCTTGAAGGAAAGATGTAACTCTGTGAGATGAATTAACAGAACACAAAGCAGTTTCTCAGAATGCTTCTTTCCAGGTTTTGAGCGGAAGATATTTCCTTTTCAACATAGCCCTCTATGGGCTTCCAAATATCCTTTGCCAATTCCACAAGAACAGCCTTAGCGAAAGGCTTCTTGAAGGGAAAGATGTAACTCTGTGAGATGAATTAACAGAACACAGAGCACTTTCTCAGAAAGCTTCTTTCCAGTTTTGAGCGGAAGATATTTCCTTTTCACCATAGCCCTCTATGGGCTTCCAAATATCCCTTTGCCAATTCCACAAGAACAGCCTTAGCGAAAGGCTTCTTGAAGGAAAGATGTAACTCTGTGAGATGAATTAACAGAACACAGAGCAGTTTCTCAGAAAGCTTCTTTCCAGTTTTGAACGGAAGATATTTCCTTTTTCACTATAGCCCTCTATGGGCTTCCAAATATCCTTTGCCAATTCCACAAGAACAGCCTTAGCGAAAGGCTTCTTGAAGGAAAGATGTAACTCTGTGAGATGAATTAACAGAACACAGAGCAGTTTCTCAGAAAGCTTCTTTCAGTTTTGAGCGGAAGATATTCCTTTTTCACCATAGCCCTCTATGGGCTTCCAAATATCACTTTGCCAATTCCACAAGAACAGCCTTAGCGAAGGCTTCTTGAAGGGAAAGATGTAACTCTGTGAGATGAATTAACAGAACACAGAGCAGTTTCTCAGAAAGCTTCTTTCCAGTTTTGAACGGAAGATATTTCCTTTTCATCATAGCCCTCTAGGGGCTTCCAAATATCACATTGCAATTCCACAAGAAGAGCCTTAGCGAAAGGCTTCTTGAAGGGAAAGATGTAACTCTGTGAGATGAATTAACAGAACACAGAGCAGTTTCTCAGAAAGCTTCTTTCCAGTTTTGAGCGGAAGATATTTCCTTTTTCACCATAGCCCTCCATGGGCTTCCAAATATCCTTTGCCAATTCCACAAGAACAGCCTTAGCGAAAGGCTTCTTGAAGGAAAGATGTAACTCTGTGACATGAATTAACAGAACACAGAGCAGTTTCTCAGAAAGCTTCTTTCCAGTTTTGAACGGAAGATATTTCCTTTTCACCACAGCCTCTATGGGCTTCCAAATATCCCTTTGCCAATTCCACAAGAACAGCCTTAGCGAAAGGCTTCTTGAAGGAAAGATGTAACTCTGTGAGATGAATTAACAGAACACAGAGCAGTTTCTCAGAAAGCTTCTTTCCAGTTTTGAGCGGAAGATATTTCCTTTTCACCATAGCCCTCTAGGGGCTTCCAAATATCCTTTGCCAATTCCACAAGAACAGCCTTAGCGAAAGGCTTCTTGAAGGAAAGATGTAACTCTGTGAGATGAATTAACAGAACACAGAGCAGTTTCTCAGAAAGCTTCTTTCCAGTTTTGAGCGGAAGATATTTCCTTTTCACCATAGCCCTCTA
This sequence comes from Erythrocebus patas, assembly GCA_023783455.1. Classification (NCBI taxonomy): domain Eukaryota; kingdom Metazoa; phylum Chordata; class Mammalia; order Primates; family Cercopithecidae; genus Erythrocebus; species Erythrocebus patas. The sequence goes on along the minus strand of JAKFHT010000760.1, from coordinate 34,546 downwards.
TGGGCTTCCAAATATCACTTTGCCAATTACAAGAACAGCCTTAGCGAAAGGCTTCTTGAAGGGAAAGATGTAACTCTGTGAGATGAATTAACAGAACACAGAGCAGTTTCTCAGAAAGCTTCTTTCCAGTTTTGAGCGGAAGATATTTCCTTTTCACCATAGCCCTCTAAGGGCTTCCAAATATCCTTTGCCAATTCCACAAGAACAGCCTTAGCGAAAGGCTTCTTGAAGGGAAAGATGTAACTCTGTGAGATGAATTAACAGAACACAGAACAGTTTCTCAAGCTTCTTTCCAGTTTTGAGCGGAAGATATTTCCTTTTCACCATAGCCTCTATGGGCTTCCAAATATCACTTTGCCAATTCCACAAAAGCAGCCTTAGCGAAAGGCTTCTTGAAGGAAAGATGTAACTCTGTGAGATGAATTAACAGAACACAGAGCAGTTTCTCAGAAAGCTTCTTTCCAGTTTTGGCGGAAGATATTTCCTTTTTCACCATAGTCTTCTATGGGCTTCCAAATATCCTTTGCCAATTCCACAAGAACAGCCTTAGCGAAAGGCTTCTTGAAGGGAAAGATGTAACTCTGTGAGATGAATTAACAGAACACAGAGCAGTTTCTCAGAAAGCTTCTTTCCAGTTTTGAGCGGAAGATCTTTCCTTTTCACCATAGCCCTCTATGGGCTTCCAAATATCACTTTGCCAATTCCACAAGAACAGCCTTAGCGAAGGCTTCTTGAAGGAAAGATGTAACTCTGTGAGATGAATTAACAGAACACAGAGCAGTTTCTCAGAAACCTTCTTTCCAGTTTTGAACGGAAGATATTTCCTTTTCACCATAGCCCTCTATGGGCTTCCAAATATCCTTTGCCAATTCCACAAGAACAGCCTTAGCGAAAGGCTTCTTGAAGGAAAGATGTAACTCTGTGAGATGAATTAACAGAACACAGAGCAGTTTCTCAAGCTTCTTTCAGTTTTGACGGAAGATATTTCCTTTTCACCATAGCCCTCTATGGGCTTCCAAATATCCTTTGCCAATTCCACAAGAACAGCCTTAGCGAAGGCTTCTTGAAGGAAAGATGTAACTCTGTGAGATGAATTAACAGAACCACAGCGCAATTTCTCAGAGCTTCTTTCCAGTTTTGAGCGGAAGATATCTCCTTTTTCACCACAGCCCTCTATGGGCTTCCAAATATCCTTTGCCAATTCCACAAGAACAGCCTTAGCGAAAGGCTTCTTGAAGGAAAGATGTAACTCTGTGAGATGAATTAACAGAACACAGTAGTTTCTCAGAAAGCTTCTTTCCAGTTTTGAGCGGAAGATATTTCCTTTTTCACCATAGCCCTCTATGGGCTTCCAAATATCACTTTGCCAATTCCACAAGAACAGCCTTAGCGAAAGGCTTCTTGAAGGAAAGATGTAACTCTGTGAGATGAAATAACAGAACACAGAGCAGTTTCTCAAGCTTCTTTCCAGTTTTGAGCGGAAGATATTTCCTTTTCACCATAGCCTCTATGGGCTTCCAAATATCACTTTGCCAATTCCACAAGAACAGCCTTAGCGAAAGGCTTCTTGAAGGAAAGATGTAACTCTGTGAGATGAATTAACAGAACACAGAGCAGTTTCTCAGAAAGCTTCTTTCCAGTTTTGAGCGGAAGATATTTCCTTTTCACCATAGCCCTCTATGGGCTTCCAAATATCCCTTTGCCAATTCCACAAGAACAGCCTTAGCGAAAGGCTTCTTGAAGGAAAGATGTAACTCTGTGATGAATTAACAGAACACAGAGCAGTTTCTCAAGCTTCTTTCCAGTTTTGAGCGGAAGATATTTCCTTTTCACCATAGCCCTCTATGGGCTTCCAAATATCCTTTGCCAATTCCACAAGAACAGCCTTAGCGAAGGCTTCTTGAAGGGAAAGATGTAACTCTGTGAGATGAATTAACAGAACACAGAGCAGTTTCTCAGAAAGCTTCTTTCCAGTTTTGAACGGAAGATATTTCCTTTTCACCATAGCCCTCTATGGGCTTCCAAATATCCTTTGCCAATTCCACAAGAACAGCCTTAGCGAAGGCTTCTTGAAGGGAAAGATGTAACTCTGTGAGATGAATTAACAGAACACAGAGCAGTTTCTCAGAAAGCTTCTTTCCAGTTTTGAGCGGAAGATATTTCCTTTTCAACCATGCCCTCTATGGGCTTCCAAATATCCTTTCCCAATTCCACAAGAACAGCCTTAGCGAAGGCTTCTTGAAGGGAAAATGTAACTCTGTGAGATGAATTAACAGAACACAGAGCAGTTTCTCAGAAAGCTTCTTTCCAGTTTTGAGCGGAAGATATTTCCTTTTTCACCATAGCCCTCTATGGGCTTCCAAATATCCTTTCCCAATTCCACAAGAACAGCCTTAGCGAAAGGCTTCTTGAAGGAAAGATGTAACTCTGTGAGATGAATTAACAGAACACAGAGCAGTTTCTCAGCTTCTTTCCAGTTTTGAGCGGAAGATATTTCCTTTTCACCATAGCCCTCTATGGGCTTCCAAATATCCTTTCCAATTCCACAAGAACAGCCTTAGCGAAAGGCTGTGAAGGAAAGATGTAACTCTGTGAGATGAATTAACAGAACACAGAGCAGTTTCTCAGAAAGCTTCTTTCCAGTTTTGAGCGGAAGATATTTCCTTTTTCACCATAGCCCTCTATGGGCTTCCAAATATCACTTTGCCAATTCCACAAGAACAGCCTTAGCGAAAGGCTTCTTGAAGGAAAGATGTAACTCTGTGAGATGAATTAACAGAACACAGAGCAGTTTCTCAAAAGCTTCTTTCCAGTTTTGAACGGAAGATATTTCCTTTTCACCATAGCCCTCTATGGGCTTCCAAATATCCTTTGCCAATTCCACAAGAACAGCCTTAGCGAAGAAGGAAAGATGTCTGTGGGATGAATTAACAGAACACAGAGCAGTTTCTCAGAAAGCTTCTTTCCAGTTTTGAGCGGAAGATATTTCCTTTTTCACCATAGCCCTCTATGGGCTTCCAAATATCCTTTGCCAATTCCACAAGAACAGCCTTAGCGAAAGGCTTCTTGAAGGAAAGATGTAACTCTGTGAGATGAATTAACAGAACACAGAGCAGTTTCTCAAGCTTCTTTCCAGTTTTGAACCGGAAGATATTTCCTTTTCACCATAGCCCTCTATGGGCTTCCAAATATCCTTTGCCAATTCCACAAGAACAGCCTTAGTGAAAGGCTTCTTGAAGGAAAGATGTAACTCTGTGAGATGAATTAACAGAACACAGAGCAGTTTCTCAGAAAGCTTCTTTCCAGTTTTGAGCGGAAGATATTTCCTTTTCACCATAGCCCTCTATGGGCTTCCAAATATCCTTTGCCAATTCCACAAGAACAGCCTTAGCGAAAGGCTTCTTGAAGGAAAGATGTAACTCTGAGATGAATTAACAGAACACAGAGCAGTTTCTCAGAAAGCTTCTTTCCAGTTTTGAGCGGAAGATATTTCCTTTTCACCATAGCCCTCTATGGGCTTCCAAATATCCTTTGCCAATTCCACAAGAACAGCCTTAGCGAAAGGCTTCTTGAAGGGAAAGATGTAACTCTGTGAGATGAATTAACAGAACACAGAGCAGTTTCTCAGAAAGCTTCTTTCCAGTTTTGAAGCGGAAGATATTTCCTTTTTCACCATAGCCCTCTATGGGCTTCCAAATATCCTTTGCCAATTCCACAAGAACAGCCTTAGCGAAAGGCTTCTTGAAGGAAAGATGTAACTCTGTGAGATGAATTACAGAACACAGAGCAGTTTCTCAGAAATCTTCTTTCCAGTTTTGAGCGGAAGATATTTCCTTTTCACCATAGCCCTCTATGGGCTTCCAAATATCCTTTGCCAATTCCACAAGAACAGCCTTAGCGAAAGGCTTCTTGAAGGGAAAGATGTAACTCTGTGAGATGAATTACAGAACACAGAGCAGTTTCTCAGAAAGCTTCTTTCCAGTTTTGAGCGGAAGATATTTCCTTTTTCACCATAGCCCTCTATGGGCTTCCAAATATCCTTTGCCAATTCCACAAGAACAGCCTTAGCGAAAGGCTTCTTGAAGGGAAAGATGTAACTCTGTGAGATGAATTAACAGAACACAGAGCAGTTTCTCAGAAAGCTTCTTTCCAGTTTTGAGCGGAAGATATTTCCTTTTCACCATAGCCCTCTATGGGCTTCCAAATATCACTTTGCCAATTCCACAAGAACAGCCTTAGCGAAAGGCTTCTTGAAGGAAAGATGTAACTCTGTGAGATGAATTAACAGAACACAGAGCAGTTTCTCAGAAAGCTTCTTTCCAGTTTTGACGGAAGATATTTCCTTTTCACCATAGCCCTCTATGGGCTTCCAAATATCCTTTGCCAATTCCACAAGAACAGCCTTAGCGAAGGCTTCTTGAAGGAAAGATGTAACTCTGTGAGATGAATTAACAGAACACAGAGCAGTTTCTCAGAAAGCTTCTTTCCAGTTTTGAACGGAAGATATTTCCTTTTTCACCATAGCCCTCATGGGCTTCCAAATATCCTTTGCCAATTCCACAAGAACAGCCTTAGCGAAAGGCTTCTTGAAGGAAAGATGTAACTCTGTGAGATGAATTAACAGAACACAGAGCAGTTTCTCAGAAAGCTTCTTTCCAGTTTTGAGCGGAAGATATTTCCTTTTCACCATAGCCCTCTATGGGCTTCCAAATATCCTTTGCCAATTCCACAAGAACAGCCTTAGCGAAAGGCTTCTTGAAGGGAAAGATGTAACTCTGTGAGATGAATTAACAGAACACAGAGCAGTTTCTCAGAAAGCTTCTTTCCAGTTTTGAACGGAAGATATTTCCTTTTCACCATAGCCCTCTAGGGCTTCCAAATATCCTTTGCCAATTCCACAAGAACAGCCTTAGCGAAGGCTTCTTGAAGGAAAGATGTAACTCTGTGAGATGAATTAACAGAACACAGAGCAGTTTCTCAGAAGCTTCTTTCCAGTTTTGAACGGAAGATATTTCCTTTTCACCATAGCCCTCTATGGGCTTCCAAATATCACTTTGCCAATTCACAAGAACAGCCTTAGCGAAAGGCTTCTTGAAGGAAAGATGTAACTCTGTGAGATGAATTAACAGAACACAGAGCAGTTTCTCAGAAAGCTTCTTTCCAGTTTTGAACGGAAGATATTTCCTTTTCACCATAGCCCTCTATGGGCTTCCAAATATCCCTTTGCCAATTCCACAAGAACAGCCTTAGCGAAAGGCTTCTTGAAGGGAAAGATGTAACTCTGTGAGATGAATTAACAGAACACAGAGCAGTTTCTCAGAAAGCTTCTTTCCAGTTTTGAACGGAAGATATTTCCTTTTCACCATAGCCCTCTATGGGCTTCCAAATATCCTTTGCCAATTCCACAAGAAGAGCCTTAGCGAAAGGCTTCTTGAAGAAGGAAAGATGTAACTCTGTGAGATGAATTAACAGAACACAGAGCAGTTTCTCAGAAAGCTTCTTTCCAGTTTTGAGCGGAAGATATTTCCTTTTCACCATAGCCCTCTATGGGCTTCCAAATATCCCTTTGCCAATTCCACAAGAACAGCCTTAGCGAAAGGCTTCTTGAAGGAAAGATGTAACTCTGTGAGATGAATTAACAGAACACAGAGCAGTTTCTCAAGCTTCTTTCCAGTTTTGAGCGGAAGATATTTCCTTTTTCACCATAGCCCTCTATGGGCTTCCAAATATCCTTTGCCAATTCCACAAGAACAGCCTTAGCGAAAGGCTTCTTGAAGGGAAAGATGTAACTCTGTGAGATGAATTAACAGAACACAGAGCAGTTTCTCAGAAAGCTTCTTTCCAGTTTTGAACGGAAGATATTTCCTTTTCACCATAGCCCTCTATGGGCTTCCAAATATCCTTTGCCAATTCCACAAGAACAGCCTTAGCGAAAGGCTTCTTGAAGGGAAAGATGTAACTCTGTGAGATGAATTAACAGAACACAGAGCAGTTTCTCAGAAAGCTTCTTTCCAGTTTTGAGCGGAAGATATTTCCTTTTCACCATAGCCCTCTATGGGCTTCCAAATATCCTTTGCCAATTCCACAAGAACAGCCTTAGCGAAAGGCTTCTTGAAGGAAAGATGTAACTCTGTGAGATGAATTAACAGAACACAGAGCAGTTTCTCAGAAAGCTTCTTTCCAGTTTTGACGGAAGATATTTCCTTTTTCACCATAGCCCTCTATGGGCTTCCAAATATCCTTTGCCAATTCCACAAGAACAGCCTTAGCGAAAGGCTTCTTGAAGGAAAGATGTAACTCTGTGAGATGAATTAACAGAACACAGAGCAGTTTCTCAAGCTTCTTTCCAGTTTTGAGCGGAAGATATTTCCTTTTCACCAGAGCCCTCTATGGGCTTCCAAATATCACTTTGCCAATTCCACAAGAACAGCCTTAGCGAAAACTTCTTGAAGGGAAAGATGTAACTCTGTGAGATGAATTAACAGAACACAGAGCAGTTTCTCAAAGCTTCTTTCCAGTTTTGAACGGAAGATATTTCCTTTTCACCATAGCCCTCTATGGGCTTCCAAATATCCCTTTGCCAATTCCACAAGAACAGCCTTAGCGAAGGCTTCTTGAAGGAAAGATGTAACTCTGTGAGATGAATTAACAGAACACAGAGCAGTTTCTCAGAAAGCTTCTTTCCAGTTTTGAGCGGAAGATATTTCCTTTTCACCATAGCCCTCTATGGGCTTCCAAATATCCTTTCCAATTCCACAAGAACAGCCTTAGCGAAGGCTTCTTGAAGGAAAGATGTAACTCTGTGAGATGAATTAACAGAACACAGAGCAGTTTCTCAGAAAGCTTCTTTCCAGTTTTGAACGGAAGATATTTCCTTTTTCACCATAGCCCTCTATGGGCTTCCAAATATCCTTTGCCAATTCCACAAGAACAGCCTTAGCGAAAGGCTTCTTGAAGGAAAGATGTAACTCTGTGAGATGAATTAACAGAACACAGAGCAGTTTCTCAGAAAGCTTCTTTCCAGTTTTGAGCGGAAGATATTTCCTTTTTCACCATAGCCTCTATGGGCTTCCAAATATCCTTTCCAATTCCACAAGAACAGCCTTAGCGAAAAGGCTTCTTGAAGGGAAAGATGTAACTCTGTGAGATGAATTAACAGAACACACAGAGCAGTTTCTCAGAAAGCTTCTTTCCAGTTTTGAACGGAAGATATTTCCTTTTCACCATAGCCCTCTATGGGCTTCCAAATATCCTTTGCCAATTCCACAAGAACAGCCTTAGCGAAAGGCTTCTTGAAGGAAAGATGTAACTCTGTGAGATGAATTAACAGAACACAGAGCAGTTTCTCAGAAAGCTTCTTTCCAGTTTTGAGCGGAAGATATTTCCTTTTTCACCATAGCCCTCTATGGGCTTCCAAATATCACTTTGCCAATTCCACAAGAACAGCCTTAGCGAAAGGCTGTGAAGGAAGATGTAACTCTGTGAGATGAATTAACAGAACACAGAGCAGTTTCTCAAGCTTCTTTCCAGTTTTGAGCGGAAGATATTTCCTTTTTCACCATAGCCCTCTATGGGCTTCCAAATATCCTTTGCCAATTCCACAAGAACAGCCTTAGCGAAAGGCTTCTTGAAGGGAAAGATGTAACTCTGTGAGATGAAATAAAGAACACAGAGCAGTTTCTCAGAGCTTCTTTCCAGTTTTGAGCGGAAGATATTCCTTTTCACCATAGCCCTCTATGGGCTTCCAAACATCACTTTGCCAATTCCACAAGAACAGCCTTAGCGAAAGGCTTCTTGAAGGGAAAGATGTAACTCTGTGAGTTGAATTAAAAGAACACAGTGCAGTTTCTCAGAAAGCTTCTTTCCAGTTTTGAACGGAAGATATTTCCTTTTCACCATAGCCCTCTATGGGCTTCCAAATATCCCTTTGCCAATTCCACAAGAACAGCCTTAGCGAAGGCTTCTTGAAGGAAAGATGTAAACTCTGTGAGATGAATTAACAGAACACACAGCAGTTTCTCAGAAAGCTTCTTTCCAGTTTTGAGCGGAAGATATTTCCTTTTCACCATAGCCCTCTGGGCTTCCAAATATCCTTTGCCAATTCCACAAGAACAGCCTTAGCGAAAGGTTTCTTGAAGGGAAAGATGTAACTCTGTGAGATGAATTAACAGAACACAGAGCAGTTTCTCAGAAAGCTTCTTTCCAGTTTTGAAGCGGAAGATATTTCCTTTTTCACCATAGCCCTCTATGGGCTTCCAAATATCCTTTGCCAATTCCACAAGAACAGCCTTAGCGAAAAGGCTTCTTGAAGGAAAGATGTAACTCTGTGAGATGAATTAACAGAACACAGAGCAGTTTCTCAGAAAGCTTCTTTCCAGTTTTTCGGAAGATATTTCCTTTTCACCATAGCCCTCTATGGGCTTCCAAATATCCTTTCAATTCCACAAGAACAGCCTTAGCGAAGGCTTCTTGAAGGGAAAGATGTAACTCTGTGAGATGAATTAACAGAACACAGAGCAGTTTCTCAGAAAGCTTCTTTCCAGTTTTGAGCGGAAGATATTTCCTTTTCACCATAGCCCTCTATGGGCTTCCAAATATCCCTTTGCCAATTCCACAAGAACAGCCTTAGCGAAAGGCTTCTTGAAGGAAAGATGTAACTCTGTGAGATGAATTAACAGAACACAGAGCAGTTTCTCGAAAGCTTCTTTCCAGTTTTGAGCGGAAGATATTTCCTTTTCACCATAGCCCTCTATGGGCTTCCAAATATCCTTTGCCAATTCCACAAGAACAGCCTTAGCGAAGGCTTCTTGAAGGGAAAGATGTAACTCTGTGAGATGAATTAACAGAACACAGAGCAGTTTCTCAGAAAGCTTCTTTCCAGTTTTGAGCGGAAGATATTTCCTTTTCACCATAGCCCTATGGGCTTCCAAATATCCTTTGCCAATTCCACAAGAACAGCCTTAGCGAAAGGCTTCTTGAAGGAAAGATGTAACTCTGTGAGATGAATTAACAGAACACAGAGCAGTTTCTCAAGCTTCTTTCCAGTTTTGAGCGGAAGATATTTCCTTTTTCACCATAGCCCTCTAGGGGCTTCCAAATATCCTTGCCAATTCCACAAGAACAGCCTTAGCGAAGGCTTCTTGAAGGAAAGATGTAACTCTGTGAGATGAATTAACAGAACACAGAGCAGTTTCTCAGAAAGCTTCTTTCCAGTTTGAAGGAAGATATTTCCTTTTCACCATAGCCCTCTATGGGCTTCCAAATATCACTTTGCCAATTCCACAAGAACAGCCTTAGCGAAAGGCTTCTTGAAGGAAAGATGTAACTCTGTGAGATGAATTAACAGAACACAGAGCAGTTTCTCAGAAGCTTCTTTCCAGTTTTGAGCGGAAGATATTTCCTTTTCACCATAGCCCTCTGGGCTTCCAAATATCCTTTGCCAATTCCACAAGAACAGCCTTAGCGAAGGAAAGGCTTCTTGAAGGAAAGATGTAACTCTGTGAGATGAATTAACAGAACACAGAGCAGTTTCTCAGAAAGCTTCTTTTCCAGTTTTGAGCGGAAGATATTTCCTTTTCACCATAGCCCTCTATGGGCTTCCAAATATCCTTTGCCAATTCCACAAGAACAGCCTTAGCGAAAGGCTTCTTGAAGGGAAAGATGTAACTCTGTGAGATGAATTAACAGAACACAGAGCAGTTTCTCAGCTTCTTTCCAGTTTTGAGCGGAAGATATTTCCTTTTCACCATAGCCCTCTGGGCTTCCAAATATCCTTTGCCAATTCCACAAGAACAGCCTTAGCGAAAGGCTTCTTGAAGGAAAAGATGTAACTCTGTGAGATGAATTAACAGAAACACAGAGCAGTTTCTCAGAAAGCTTCTTTCCAGTTTTGAACGGAAGATATTTCCTTTTCACCATAGCCCTCTATGGGCTTCCAAATATCCTTTGCCAATTCCACAAGAACAGCCTTAGCGAAGGCTTCTTGAAGGAAAGATGTAACTCTGTGAGATGAATTAACAGAACACAGAGCAGTTTCTCAGAAAGCTTCTTTCCAGTTTTGAGCGGAAGATATTTCCTTTTTCACCATAGCCCTCTATGGGCTTCCAAATATCCTTTGCCAATTCCACAAGAACAGCCTTAGCGAAAGGCTTCTTGAAGGAAAGATGTAACTCTGTGAGATGAATTAACAGAACACAGAGCAGTTTCTCAGAAAGCTTCTTTCCAGTTTTGAGCGGAAGATATTTCCTTTTTCACCATAGCCCTCTATGGGCTTCCAAATATCCTTTGCCAATTCCACAAGAACAGCCTTAGCGAAAGGCTTCTTGAAGGAAAGATGTAACTCTGTGAGATGAATTAACAGAACACAGAGCAGTTTCTCAAGCTTCTTTCCAGTTTTGAGCGGAAGATATTTCCTTTTTCACCATAGCCCTCTATGGGCTTCCAAATATCCTTTGCCAATTCCACAAGAACAGCCTTAGCGAAAGGCTTCTTGAAGGAAAGATGTAACTCTGTGAGATGAATTAACAGAACACAGAGCAGTTTCTCAGAAAGCTTCTTTCCAGTTTTGAGCGGAAGATATTTCCTTTTCACCATAGCCTCTATGGGCTTCCAAATATCCCTTTGCCAATTCCACAAGAACAGCCTTAGCGAAAGGCTTCTTGAAGGAAAGATGTAACTCTGTGAGATGAATTAACAGAACACAGAGCAGTTTCTCAGAAGCTTCTTTCCAGTTTTGACGGAAGATATTTCCTTTTCACCATAGCCCTCTATGGGCTTCCAAATATCCTTTGCCAATTCCACAAGAACAGCCTTAGCGAAGGCTTCTTGAAGGAAAGATGTAACTCTGTGAGATGAATTAACAGAACACAGAGCAGTTTCTCAGAAAGCTTCTTTCCAGTTTTGAGCGGAAGATATTTCCTTTTTCACCATAGCCCTCTATGGGCTTCCAAATATCACTTTGCCAATTCCACAAGAACAGCCTTAGCGAAAGGCTTCTTGAAGGAAAGATGTAACTCTGTGAGATGAATTAACAGAACACAGAGCAGTTTCTCAAGCTTCTTTCCAGTTTTGAGCGGAAGATATTTCCTTTTTCACCATAGCCCTCTATGGGCTTCCAAATATCCTTTGCCAATTCCACAAGAACAGCCTTAGCGAAGGCTTCTTGAAGGAAAGATGTAACTCTGTGAGATGAATTAACAGAACACAGAGCAGTTTCTCAAGCTTCTTTCCAGTTTTGAGCGGAAGATATTTCCTTTTTCACCATAGCCCTCTATGGGCTTCCAAATATCCTTTGCCAATTCCACAAGAACAGCCTTAGCGAAAGGCTTCTTGAAGGAAAGATGTAACTCTGTGAGATGAATTAACAGAACACAGAGCAGTTTCTCAAGCTTCTTTCCAGTTTTGAACGGAAGATATTTCCTTTTTCACCATAGCCCTCTATGGGCTTCCAAATATCCTTTGCCAATTCCACAAGAACAGCCTTAGCGAAAGGCTGCTTGAAGGAAAGATGTAACTCTGTGAGATGAATTAACAGAACACAGAGCAGTTTCTCAGAAAGCTTCTTTCCAGTTTTGAGCGGAAGATATTTCCTTTTCACCCATAGCCCTCTATGGGCTTCCAAATATCCTTTGCCAATTCCACAAGAACAGCCTTAGCGAAAGGCTTCTTGAAGGAAAAGATGTAACTCTGTGAGATGAATTAACAGAACACAGAGCAGTTTCTCAGAAAGCTTCTTTCCAGTTTTGAGCGGAAGATATTTCCTTTTTCACCATAGCCCTCTATGGGCTTCCAAATATCCTTTGCCAATTCCACAAGAACAGCCTTAGCGAAGGCTTCTTGAAGGGAAAGATGTAACTCTGTGAGATGAATTAACAGAACACAGAGCAGTTTCTCAAGCTTCTTTCCAGTTTTGAACGGAAGATATTTCCTTTTTCACCATAGCCCTCTAGGGCTTCCAAATATCCTTTGCCAATTCCACAAGAACAGCCTTAGCGAAAGGCTTCTTGAAGGAAAGATGTAACTCTGTGAGATGAATTAACAGAACACAGAGCAGTTTCTCAGAAAGCTTCTTTCCAGTTTTGAGCGGAAGATATTTCCTTTTCACCATAGCCCTCTATGGGCTTCCAAATATCCTTTGCCAATTCCACAAGAACAGCCTTAGAAAGGCTTCTTGAAGGGAAAGATGTAACTCTGTGAGATGAATTAACAGAACACAGAGCAGTTTCTCAGAAAGCTTCTTTCCAGTTTTGAGCGGAAGATATTTCCTTTTCACCATAGCCCTCTATGGGCTTCCAAATATCCCTTTGCCAATTCCACAAGAACAGCCTTAGCGAAAGGCTTCTTGAAGGAAAGATGTAACTCTGTGAGATGAATTAACAGAACACAGAGCAGTTTCTCAGAAAGCTTCTTTCCAGTTTTGAGCGGAAGATATTTCCTTTTTCACCATAGCCCTCTATGGGCTTCCAAATATCCTTTGCCAATTCCACAAGAACAGCCTTAGCGAAAGGCTTCTTGAAGGAAAGATGTAACTCTGTGAGATGAATTAACAGAACACAGAGCAGTTTCTCAAGCTTCTTTCCAGTTTTGAGCGGAAGATATTTCCTTTTTCACCATAGCCCTCTATGGGCTTCCAAATATCCTTTGCCAATTCCACAAGAACAGCCTTAGCGAAAGGCTTCTTGAAGGGAAAGATGTAACTCTGTGAGATGAATTAACAGAACACAGAGCAGTTTCTCAAGCTTCTTTCCAGTTTTGAGCGGAAGATATTTCCTTTTCACCATAGCCCTCTATGGGCTTCCAAATATCACTTTGCCAATTCCACAAGAACAGCCTTAGCGAAAGGCTTCTTGAAGGAAAGATGTAACTCTGTGAGATGAATTAACACACAGCAGTTTCTCAAGCTTCTTTCCAGTTTTGAGCGGAAGATATTTCCTTTTCACCATAGCCCTCTAGGGCTTCCAAATATCCTTGCCAATTCCACAAGAACAGCCTTAGCGAAAGGCTTCTTGAAGGAAAGATGTAACTCTGTGAGATGAATTAACAGAACACAGAGCAGTTTCTCAGAAAGCTTCTTTCCAGTTTTGAACGGAAGATATTTCCTTTTTCACCATAGCCCTCTATGGGCTTCCAAATATCCTTTGCCAATTCCACAAGAACAGCCTTAGCGAAAGGCTTCTTGAAGGGAAAGATGTAACTCTGTGAGATGAATTAACAGAACACAGAGCAGTTTCTCAGAAAGCTTCTTTCCAGTTTTGAGCGGAAGATATTTCCTTTTCACCATAGCCCTCTATGGGCTTCCAAATATCCTTTGCCAATTCCACAAGAACAGCCTTAGCGAAGGCTTCTTGAAGGAAAGATGTAACTCTGTGAGATGAATTAACAGAACACAGAGCAGTTTCTCAGAAAGCTTCTTTCCAGTTTTGAGCGGAAGATATTCCTTTTTCACCATAGCCCTCTATGGGCTTCCAAATATCACTTTGCCAATTCCACAAGAACAGCCTTAGCGAAAACTTCTTGAAGGAAAGATGTAACTCTGTGAGATGAATTAACAGAACACAGAGCAGTTTCTCAGAAGCTTCTTTCCAGTTTTGAGCGGAAGATATTTCCTTTTTCACCATAGCCTCTATGGGCTTCCAAATATCCTTTGCCAATTCCACAAGAACAGCCTTAGCGAAGGCTTCTTGAAGGGAAAGATGTAACTCTGTGAGATGAATTAACAGAACACAGCAGTTTCTCAAGCTTCTTTCCAGTTTTGAGCGGAAGATATTTCCTTTTCACCATAGCCTCTATGGGCTTCCAAATATCCCTTTGCCAATTCCACAAGAACAGCCTTAGCGAAAGGTTTCTTGAAGGAAAGATGTAACTCTGTGAGATGAATTAACAGAACACAGAGCAGTTTCTCAAGCTTCTTTCCAGTTTTGAGCGGAAGATATTTCCTTTTTCACCATAGCCCTCTATGGGCTTCCAAATATCCTTTGCCAATTCCACAAGAACAGCCTTAGCGAAAGGCTTCTTGAAGGGAAAGATGTAACTCTGTGAGATGAATTAACAGAACACAGAGCAGTTTCTCAGAAAGCTTCTTTCCAGTTTTGAGCGGAAGATATTTCCTTTTTCACCATAGCCCTCTATGGGCTTCCAAATATCCTTTGCCAATTCCACAAGAACAGCCTTGCGAAGGCTTCTTGAAGGAAAGATGTAACTCTGTGAGATGAATTAACAGAACACAGAGCAGTTTCTCAAGCTTCTTTCCAGTTTTGAGCGGAAGATATTTCCTTTTTCACCATAGCCTCTATGGGCTTCCAAATATCCTTTGCCAATTCCACAAGAACAGCCTTAGCGAAGGCTTCTTGAAGGAAAGATGTAACTCTGTGAGATGAATTAACAGAACACAGAGCAGTTTCTCAAGCTTCTTTCCAGTTTTGAATGGAAGATATTTCCTTTTCACCATAGCCCTCTAGGGGCTTCCAAATATCTCCTTTGCCAATTCCACAAGAACAGCCTTAGCGAAAAGGCTTCTTGAAGGGAAAGATGTAACTCTGTGAGATGAATTAACAGAACACAGAGCAGTTTCTCAGAAGCTTCTTTCCAGTTTTGAGCGGAAGATATTTCCTTTTCACCATAGCCCTCTATGGGCTTCCAAATATCCTTTGCCAATTCCACAAGAACAGCCTTAGCGAAAGGCTTCTTGAAGGGAAAGATGTAACTCTGTGAGATGAATTAACAGAACACAGAGCAGTTTCTCAGAAAGCTTCTTTCCAGTTTTGAGCGGAAGATATTTCCTTTTTCACCATAGCCCTCTATGGGCTTCCAAATATCCCTTTGCCAATTCCACAAGAACAGCCTTAGCGAAGGCTTCTTGAAGGGAAAGATGTAACTCTGTGAGATGAATTAACAGAACACAGAGCAGTTTCTCAAGCTTCTTTCCAGTTTTGAAGATATTTCCTTTTCACCATAGCCCTCTATGGGCTTCCAAATATCCTTTCCCAATTCCACAAGAACAGCCTTAGCGAAAGGCTTCTTGAAGGAAAGATGTAACTCTGTGAGATGAATTAACAGAACACAGAGCAGTTTCTCAGAAAGCTTCTTTCCAGTTTTGAGCGGAAGATATTTCCTTTTCACCATAGCCCTCTGGGCTTCCAAATATCCTTTGCCAATTCCACAAGAACAGCGTTAGCGAAGGCTTCTTGAAGGAAAGATGTAACTCTGTGAGATGAATTAACAGAACACAGAGCAGTTTCTCAAGCTTCTTTCCAGTTTTGAGCGGAAGATATTTCCTTTTCACCATAGCCCTCTATGGGCTTCCAAATATCCTTTGCCAATTCCACAAGAACAGCCTTAGTGAAGGCTTCTTGAAGGAAAGATGTAACTCTGTGAGATGAATTAACAGAACACAGAGTCAGTTTCTCAAGCTTCTTTCCGTTTTGAGCGGAAGATATTTCCTTTTTCACCATAGCCCTCTATGGGCTTCCAAATATCCTTTGAATTCCACAAGAACAGCCTTAGCGAAGGCTTCTTGAAGGAAAGATGTAACTCTTTGAGATGAATTAACAGAACACAGAGCAGTTTCTCAAGCTTCTTTCCAGTTTTGAGCGGAAGATATTCCTTTTCACCATAGCCCTCTATGGGCTTCCAAATATCCTTTGCCAATTCCACAAGAACAGCCTTAGCGAAAGGCTTCTTGAAGAAGGAAAGATGTAACTCTGTGAGATGAATTAACAGAACACAGAGCAGTTTCTCAAGCTTCTTTCCAGTTTTGACGGAAGATATTTCCTTTTTCACCATAGCCTCTATGGGCTTCCAAATATCCTTTGCCAATTCCACAAGAACAGCCTTAGCGAAAGGCTTCTTGAAGGAAAGATGTAACTCTGTGAGATGAATTAACAGAACACAGAGCAGTTTCTCAAGCTTCTTTCCAGTTTTGAGCGGAAGATATTTCCTTTTTCACCATAGCCCTCTATGGGCTTCCAAATATCCTTTGCCAATTCCACAAGAACAGCCTTAGCGAAAGGCTTCTTGAAGGAAAGATGTAACTCTGTGAGATGAATTAACAGAACACAGAGCAGTTTCTCAAGCTTCTTTCCAGTTTTGAGCGGAAGATATTTCCTTTTTCACCATAGCCCTCTATGGGCTTCCAAATATCCTTTGCCAATTCCACAAGAACAGCCTTAGCGAAAGGCTTCTTGAAGGAAAGATGTAACTCTGTGAGATGAATTAACAGAACACAGAGCAGTTTCTCAGAAAGCTTCTTTCCAGTTTTGAGCGGAAGATATTTCCTTTTTCACCATAGCCCTATGGGCTTCCAAATATCCTTTCCAATTCCACAAGAACAGCCTTAGCGAAAGGCTTCTTGAAGGGAAAGATGTAACTCTGTGAGATGAATTAACAGAACACAGAGCAGTTTCTCAGAAAGCTTCTTTCCAGTTTTGAACGGAAGATATTTCCTTTTTCACCATAGCCCTCTATGGGCTTCCAAATATCCTTTGCCAATTCCACAAGAACAGCCTTAGCGAAAGGCTTCTTGAAGGAAAGATGTAACTCTGTGAGATGAATTAACAGAACACAGAGCAGTTTCTCAGAAAGCTTCTTTCCAGTTTTGAACGGAAGATATTTCCTTTTTCACCATAGCCTCTATGGGCTTCCAAATATCCTTTGCTAATTCCACAAGAACAGCCTTAGCGAAAGGCTTCTTGAAGGAAAGATGTAACTCTGTGAGATGAATTAACAGAACACAGAGCAGTTTCTCAGAAAGCTTCTTTCCAGTTTTGAACGGAAGATATTTCCTTTTTCACCATAGCCCTCTATGGGCTTCCAAATATCCTTTGCTAATTCCACAAGAACAGCCTTAGCGAAAGGCTTTTGAAGGGAAAGATGTAACTCTGTGAGATGAATTAACAGAACACAGAGCAGTTTCTCAGAAAGCTTCTTTCCAGTTTTGAACGGAAGATATTTCCTTTTTCACCATAGCCCTCTATGGGCTTCCAAATATCCTTTGCCAATTCCACAAGAACAGCCTTAGCGAAAGGCTTGAAGGAAAGATGTAACTCTGTGAGATGAATTAACAGAACACAGAGCAGTTTCTCAGAAAGCTTCTTTCCAGTTTTGAACGGAAGATATTTCCTTTTTCACCATAGCCCTCTATGGGCTTCCAAATATCCTTTGCTAATTCCACAAGAACAGCCTTAGCGAAAGGCTTCTTGAAGGGAAAGATGTAACCTGTGAGATGAATTAACAGAACACAGAGCAGTTTCTCAGAAAGCTTCTTTCCAGTTTTGAACGGAAGATATTTCCTTTTTCACCATAGCCCTCTGGGCTTCCAAATATCCTTTGCCAATTCCACAAGAACAGCCTTAGCGAAAGGCTTTTGAAGGGAAAGATGTAACTCTGTGAGATGAATTAACAGAACACAGAGCAGTTTCTCAGAAAGCTTCTTTCCAGTTTTGAACGGAAGATATTTTTTTCACCATAGCCCTCTATGGGCTTCCAAATATCCTTTGCCAATTCCACAAGAACAGCCTTAGCGAAAGGCTTTTGAAGGGAAAGATGTAACTCTGTGAGATGAATTAACAGAACACAGAGCAGTTTCTCAGAAAGCTTCTTTCCAGTTTTGAACGGAAGATATTTCCTTTTTCACCATAGCCCTATGGGCTTCCAAATATCCTTTGCTAATTCCACAAGAACAGCCTTAGCGAAAGGCTTCTTGAAGGAAAGATGTAACTCTGTGAGATGAATTAACAGAACACAGAGCAGTTTCTCAGAGCTTCTTTCCAGTTTTGAGCGGAAGATATTTCCTTTTTCACCATAGCCCTCTATGGGCTTCCAAATATCACTTTGCCAATTCCACAAGAACAGCCTTAGCGAAAGGCTTCTTGAAGGGAAAGATGTAACTCTGTGAGATGAATTAACAGAACACAGAGCAGTTTCTCAAGCTTCTTTCCAGTTTTGAGCGGAAGATATTTCCTTTTTCACCATAGCCCTCTATGGGCTTCCAAATATCCTTTGCCAATTCACAAGAACAGCCTTAGCGAAAGGCTTCTTGAAGGAAAGATGTAACTCTGTGAGATGAATTAACAGAACACAGAGCAGTTTCTCAAGCTTCTTTCCAGTTTTGAGCGGAAGATATTTCCTTTTTCACCATAGCCCTCTATGGGCTTCCAAATATCCTTTGCCAATTCCACAAGAACAGCCTTAGCGAAAGGCTTCTTGAAGGAAAGATGTAACTCTGTGAGATGAATTAACAGAACACAGAGCAGTTTCTCAGAAAGCTTCTTTCCAGTTTTGAGCGGAAGATATTTCCTTTTTCACCATAGCCCTCTATGGGCTTCCAAATATCCTTTGCCAATTCCACAAGAACAGCCTTAGCGAAAGGCTTCTTGAAGGAAAGATGTAACTCTGTGAGATGAATTAACAGAACACAGCAGTTTCTCAGAAAGCTTCTTTCCAGTTTTGAACGAAGATATTTCCTTTTTCACCATAGCCCTCTATGGGCTTCCAAATATCCTTTGCCAATTCCACAAGAACAGCCTTAGCGAAAGGCTTCTTGAAGGAAAGATGTAACTCTGTGAGATGAATTAACAGAACACAGAGCAGTTTCTCAGAAAGCTTCTTTCCAGTTTTGAGCGGAAGATATTTCCTTTTTCACCATAGCCCTCTATGGGCTTCCAAACATCACTTTGCCAATTCCACAAGAACAGCCTTAGCGAAGGCTTCTTGAAGGAAAGATGTAACTCTGTGAGTTGAATTAAAAGAACACAGAGCAGTTTCTCAGAAAGCTTCTTTCCAGTTTTGCGGAAGATATTTCCTTTTTCACCATAGCCCTCTATGGGCTTCCAAATATCCTTTGCCAATTCCACAAGAACAGCCTTAGCGAAGGCTTCTTGAAGGAAAGATGTAACTCTGTGAGATGAATTAACAGAACACAGAGCAGTTTCTCAGAAAGCTTCTTTCCAGTTTTGAGCGGAAGATATTTCCTTTTTCACCATAGCCCTCTATGGGCTTCCAAATATCCTTTCCAATTCCACAAGAACAGTCTTAGCGAAAGGCTTCTTGAAGGAAAGATGTAACTCTGTGAGATGAATTAACAGAACACAGAGCAGTTTCTCAGAAAGCTTCTTTCCAGTTTTGAGCGGAAGATATTTCCTTTTTCACCATAGCCCTCTATGGGCTTCCAAATATCCTTTGCCAATTCCACAAGAACAGCCTTAGCGAAAGGCTTCTTGAAGGGAAAGATGTAACTCTGTGAGATGAATTAACAGAACACAGAGCAGTTTCTCAAGCTTCTTTCCAGTTTTGAGCGGAAGATATTTCCTTTTCACCATAGCCCTCTATGGGCTTCCAAATATCCTTTGCCAATTCCACAAGAACAGCCTTAGCGAAAGGCTTCTTGAAGGAAAGATGTAACTCTGTGAGATGAATTAACAGAACACAGAGCAGTTTCTCAGAAAGCTTCTTTCCAGTTTTGAGCGGAAGATATTTCCTTTTTCACCATAGCCCTCTAAGGGCTTCCAAATATCCTTTGCCAATTCCACAAGAACAGCCTTAGCGAAGGCTTCTTGAAGGAAAGATGTAACTCTGTGAGATGAATTAACAGAACACAGAGCAGTTTCTCAGAAAGCTTCTTTCCAGTTTTGAGCGGAAGATATTTCCTTTTCACCATAGCCCTATGGGCTTCCAAATATCACTTTGCCAATTCCACAAGAACAGCCTTAGCGAAAGGCTTCTTGAAGGGAAAGATGTAACTCTGTGAGATGAATTAACAGAACACAGAGCAGTTTCTCAGAAAGCTTCTTTCCAGTTTTGAACGGAAGATATTTCCTTTTTCACCATAGCCCTCTATGGGCTTCCAAATATCACTTTGCCAATTCCACAAGAACAGCCTTAGCGAAAGGCTTCTTGAAGGAAAGATGTAACTCAGTGAGATGAAATAAAAGAACACAGAGCAGTTTCTCAGAGGGATTCTTTCCAGTTTTGAACGGAAGATATTCCCTTTTTCACCATAGCCCTCTATGGTCTTCCAAACATCACTTTGCCAATTCCACAAGAACAGCCTTAGCGAAAGGCTTCTTGAAGGGAAAGAAGTAACTCTGTGAGTTGAATTAAAAGAACACAGTGCAGTTTCTCAGAAAGCTTCTTTCCAGTTTTGCACGGAAGATATTTCCTTTTTCACCATTGCCCTCTTTGGGCTTCCAAATATCCCTTTGCCAATTCCACAAGAAAAGCCTTAGCGAAAGGCTTCTTGAAGCGGAAGATGTAAATCGGTGAGATGATTTAACAGAACACACAGCAGTTTCTCAGAAAGCTTCTTTCCAGTTTTGAACGGAAGATATTTCCTTTTTCACCATAGCCCTCTAGGGGCTTCCAAATATCACTTTGCCAATTCCACAAGAAGAGCCTGATCGAAAGGTTTCTTGAAGGAAAGATGTAACTCTGTGAGATGAATTCACAGAACACAGAGCAGTTTCTCAGAAAGCTTCTTCCAGTTTTGAACGGAAGATATTTCCTTTTCACCATAGCCCTCTATGGGCTTCCAAATATCCCTTTGCCAATTCCACAAGAACAGCCTTAGCGAAAGGCTTCTTGAAGGGAAAGATGTAACTCTGTGAGATGAATTAACAGAACACAGAGCAGTTTCTCAGAAAGCTTCTTTCCAGTTTTGACGGAAGATATTTCCTTTTTCACCATAGCCCTCTATGGGCTTCCAAATATCACTTTGCGAATTCCACAAGAACAGCCTTAGCGAAAGGCTTCTTGAAGGGAAAGATGTAACTCTGTGAGATGAATTAACAGAACACAGAGCACTTTCTCAGAAAGCTTCTTTCCAGTTTTGAGCGGAAGATATTTCCTTTTCACCATAGCCCTCTATGGGCTTCCAAATATCCTTTGCCAATTCCACAAGAACAGCCTTAGCGAAAGGCTTCTTGAAGGAAAGATGTAACTCTGTGAGATGAATTAACAGAACACAGAGCACTTTCTCAGAAAGCTTCTTTCCAGTTTTGAGCGGAAGATATTTCCTTTTTCACCATAGCCCTCTATGGGCTTCCAAATATCCTTTGCCAATTCCACAAGAACAGCCTTAGCGAAGGCTTCTTGAAGGAAAGATGTAACTCTGTGAGATGAATTAACAGAACACAGAGCAGTTTCTCAGAAAGCATCTTTCCAGTTTTGAGCGGAAGATATTTCCTTTTTCACCATAGCCTCTATGGGCTTCCAAATATCCTTTGCCAATTCCACAAGAACAGCCTTAGCGAAGGCTTCTTGAAGGAAAGATGTAACTCTGTGAGATGAATTAACAGAACACAGAGCAGTTTCTCAGAAAGCTTCTTTCCAGTTTTGAGCGGAAGATATTTCCTTTTCACCATAGCCCTATGGGCTTCCAAATATCCTTTGCCAATTCCACAAGAACAGCCTTAGCGAAAGGCTTCTTGAAGGAAAGATGTAACTCTGTGAGATGAATTAACAGAACACAGAGCAGTTTCTCAGAAAGCTTCTTTCCAGTTTTGAACGGAAGATATTTCCTTTTTCATCAAAGACCTCTAGGGGCTTCCAAATATCACATTGCGAATTCCACAAGAAGAGCCTTAGCGAAAGGCTTCTTGAAGGGAAAGATGTAACTCTGTGAGATGAATTAACAGAACACAGAGCAGTTTCTCAGAAAGCTTCTTTCCAGTTTTGAACGGAAGATATTTCCTTTTTCATCAAAGACCTCTAGGGGCTTCCAAATATCACTTTGCCAATTCCACAAGAAGAGCCTTAGCGAAAGGCTTCTTGAAGGAAAGATGTAACTCTGTGAGATGAATTAACAGAACACAGAGCAGTTTCTCAGAAAGCTTCTTTCCAGTTTTGACCGGAAGATATTTCCTTTTTCACCATAGCCCTCTATGGTCTTCCAAATATCACTTTGCGAATTCCACAAGAAGAGCCTTAGCGAAAGGCTTCTTGAAGGGAAAGATGTAACTCTGTGAGATGAATTAACAGAACACAGAGCAGTTTCTCAGAAAGCTTCTTTTCTGTTTTGAACGGAAGATATTTCCTTTTTCACCATAGCCCTCTAGGGGCTTCCAAATATCCCTTTGCCAATTCCACAAGAACAGCCTTAGCGAAAGGCTTCTTGAAGGGAAAGATGTAACTCTGTGAGATGAATTAACAGAACACAGAGCAGTTTCTCAGAAAGCTTCTTTCCAGTTTTGAATGGAAGTTATTTCCTTTTTCACCATAGCCCTCTATGGGCTTCCAAATATCCCTTTCCCAATTCCACAAGAGCAGCCTTAGCGAAATGCTTCTTGAAGGGAAAGATGTAACTCTGTGAGATGAATTAACAGAACACAGAGCAGTTTCTCAGAATGCTTCTTTCCATTTTTGAACGGAAGATATTTCCTTTTTCACCATAGCCCTCTAAGGGCGTCCAAATATCCCTTTGCCAATTCCAAAACAACAGCGTTAGCGAAAGGCTTCTTGAAGGGAAAGATGTAACTCTGTGAGATGAATTAACAGAACACAGAGCAGTTTCTCAGAAAGCTTCTTTCCAGTTTTGAACGGAAGATATTTCCTTTTTCACCATAGCCCTCTATGGGCTTCCAAATATCCCTTTGCCAATTCCACAAGAACAGCCTTAGCGAAAGGCTTATTGAAGGGAAAGATGTAACTCTGTGAGATGAATTAATAGAACACAGATCAGTTTCTGAGAAAGCTTCTTTCCCGTTTTGAACGGAAGATATTTCCTTTTTCACCATAGCCCTCTATGGGCTTCCAAATATCCGTTTGCCAATTCCACAAGAACAGCCTTAGCGAAAGGCTTCTTGAAGGGAAAGATGTAACACTGTGAGATGAATTAACAGAACACAGAGCAGTTTCTCAGAGGGCTTCTTTCCAGTTTTCAACGGAAGATATTCCCTTTTTCACCATAGCCCTCTATGGGCTTCCAAACATCACTTTGCCAATTCCACAAGAACAGCCTTAGCGAAAGGCTTCTTGAAGGGAAAGAAGTAACTCTGTGAGTTGTATTAAAAGAACACAGTGCAGTTTCTCAGAAAGCTTCTTTCCAGTTTTGAACGGAAGATATTTCCTTTTTCACCATAGCCCTCTATGGGCTTCCAAATATCCCTTTCCGAATTCCACAAGAACAGCCTTAGCGAATGGCTTCTTGAAGGGAAAGATGTAACTCTGTGAGATGAATTAACAGAACACAGAGCAGTTTCTCAGAAAGCTTCTTTCCAGTTTTGAACGGAAGATATTTCCTTTTTCACCATAGCCGTCTATGGGCTTCCAAATATCACTTTGCCAATTCCACAAGAACAGCCTTAGCGAAAGGCTTCTTGAAGGGAAAGATGTAACTCTGTGAGATGAATTAACAGAACACAGAGCAGTTTCTCAGAAAGCTTCTTTCCAGTTTTGAACGGAAGATATTTCCTTTTTCACCATAGCCCTCTATGGGCTTCCAAATATCCTTTGCCAATTCCACAAGAACAGCCTTAGCGAAAGGCTTCTTGAAGGGAAAGATGTAACTCTGTGAGATGAATTAACAGAACACAGAGCAGTTTCTCAGAAATCTTCTTTCCAGTTTTGAACGGAAGATATTCCTTTTTCACCATAGCCCTCTATGGGCTTCCAAATATCCCTTTGCCAATTCCACAAGAACAGCCTTAGCGAAAGGCTTCTTGAAGGGAAAGATGTAACTCTGTGAGATGAATTAGCAGAACACAGAGCAGTTTCTCAGAAAGCTTCTTTCCAGTTTTGAACGGAAGATATTTCCTTTTTCACCATAGCCCTATGGGCTTCCAAATATCCTTTCCAATTCCACAAGAACAGCCTTAGCGAAAGGCTTCTTGAAGGGGAAAATGTAATTCTGTGAGGTGATTTAACAGAACACAGACCAGTTTCTCAGAAACCTTCTTTCCAGTTTTGAACGGAAGATATTCCCTTTTTCACCAAGTCCTCTATGGGCTTCCAAATATCCCTTTGCCAATTCCACAAGAACAGCCTTAGCAAAAGGCTTCTTGAAGGGAAAGATGTAGCACTGTGAGATGAATTAACAGAACACAGAGCAGTTTCTCGATAGCTTCTTTCCAGTTTTGAACGAAGATATTTCCTTTTTCACCATAGCCCTCTAGGGGCTTCCAAATATCCTTTGCCAATTCCACAAGAACAGCCTTAGCGAAAGGCTTTTGAAGGAAAGATGTAACTCTGTGAGATGAAATAAAATAACACAGAGCAGTTTCTCAGAGGGCTTCTTTCCAGTTTTGAACGGAAGATATTCCCTTTTTCACCATAGCCCTCTATGGGATTCCAAACATCACTTTGCCAATTCCACAAGAACAGCCTTAGCGAAAGGCTTCTTGAAGGGAAAGAAATAACTCTGTGAGTTGAATTAAAAGAACACAGAGCAGTTTCTCAAGCTTCTTTCCAGTTTTGAACGGAAGATATTTCCTTTTCACCATAGCCCTCTATGGGCTTCAAATATCCTTTGCCAATTCCACAAGAACACATTTAGCGAAAGGGTTCTTGAAGGGAAAGATGTACCTCTGTGAGATGAATTAACAGAACACAGAGCAGTTTCTCAGAAAGCTTCTTTCCAGTTTTGAACGGAAGATATTTCCTTTTTCACCATAGCCCTCAATGGGCTTCCAAATATCACTTGCCAATTCCACAAGAACAGCCTTAGCGAAAGGCTTCTTGAAGGAAAGCTGTAACTCTGTGAGATGAATTAACAGAACACAGAGCAGTTTCTCAGAAAGCTTCTTTCCAGTTTTGAACGGAAGATATTTCCTTTTCACCATAGCCCTCCATGGGCTTCCAAATATCCTTTGCCAATTCCACAAGAACAGCCTTATTTAAAGGCTTCTTGAAGGGAAAGATGTAACTCTGTGAGATGAAATAACAGAACACAGAGCAGTTTCTCAGAAAGCTTCTTTCCAGTTTTGAACGGAAGATATTTTTTCACCATAGCCCTCTATGGGCTTCCAAATATCACTTTGCCAATTCCATAAGAACAGCCTTAGCTAAAGGCTTCTTGAAGGGAAAGATGTAACTGTGTGAGATGAATTAACAGAACACAGAGCAGTTTCTCAGAAAGCTTCTTTCCAGTTTTGAACGGAAGATATCTCCTTTTTCCACCATAGCCCTCTATGGGCTTCCAAATACACTTTGCGAAATTCCACAAGAAGAGCCTTGGCAAAAGGCTTCTTGAAGGAAAGATGTAACTCTGTGAGATGAATTAACAGAACACAGAGCAGTTTCTCAGAAAGCTTCTTTCCAGTTTTGAACGGAAGATATTTCCTTTTTCACCATAGCCCTCTAGGGGCTTCCAAATATCCTTTGCCAATTCCACAAGAACAGCCTTAGCGAAGGCTTCTTGAAGGAAAGATGTAACTCTGTGAGATGAATTAACAGAACACAGAGCAGTTTCTCAGAAAGCTTCTTTCCAGTTTTGAGCGGAAGATATTTCCTTTTTCACCATAGCCCTCTATGGGCTTCCAAATATCCTTTCCCAATTCCACAAGAACAGCCTTAGCGAAAGGCTTCTTGAAGGGAAAGATGTAACTCTGTGAGATGAATTAACAGAACACAGAGCAGTTTCTCAAGCTTCTTTCCAGTTTTGAACGGAAGATATTTCCTTTTTCACCATAGCCCTCTAGGGGCTTCCAAATATCACTTGCCAATTCCACAAGAACAGCCTTAGCGAAAGGCTTGAAGGGAAAGATGTAACTCTGTGAGATGAATTAACAGAACACAGAGCAGTTTCTCAGAAAGCTTCTTTCCAGTTTTGAACGGAAGATATTTCCTTTTTCACCATAGCCCTCTATGGGCTTCCAAATATCACTTTCCAATTCCACAAGAACAGCCTTAGCGAAGGCTTCTTGAAGGCAAAGATGTAACTCTGTGAGATGAATTAACAGAACACACAGCAGTTTCTCAAGCTTCTTTCCAGTTTTGAACGGAAGATATTTCCTTTTTCATCATAGCCCTCTAGGGGCTTCCAAATATCACATTGCCAATTCCACAAGAAGAGCCTTAGCGAAAGGCTTCTTGAAGGGAAAGATGTAACTCTGTGAGATGAATTAACAGAACACAGAGCAGTTTCTCAGAAAGCTTCTTTCCAGTTTTCAACGGAAGATATTTCCTTTTTCACCATAGCCCTCCATGGGCTTCCAAATATCCCTTGGCCAATTCCACAAGAACAGCCTTAGCGAAAGGCTTCTTGAAGGGAAAGATGTAACTCTGTGACATGAATTAACAGAACACAGAGCAGTTTCTCAGAAAGCTTCTTTCCAGTTTTGAACGGAAGATATTTCCTTTTTCACCACAGCCATCTATGGGCTTCCAAATATCCCTTTGCCAATTCCGCAAGAACAGCCTTAGCGAAAGGCTTCTTGAAGGGAAAGATGTAACTCTGTGAGATGAATTAACAGAACACAGAGCAGTTTCTCAGAAAGCTTCTTTCCAGTTTTGAACGGAAGATATTTCCTTTTTCACCCTAGCCCTCTAGGGGCTTCCAAATATCACTCTGCGAATTCCACAAGAACAGCCTTAGCGAAAGGCTTCTTGAAGGGAAAGATGTAACTCTGTGAGATGAATTAACAGAACACAGAGCAGTTTCTCAGAAAGCTTCTTTCCAGTTTTGAACGGAAGATATTTCCTTTTTCACCATAGCCCTCTATGGGCTTCCAAATATCACTTTCCGAATTTTACAAGAACAGCCTTAGCGAAAGGCTTCTTGAAGGGAAAGATGTAACTCTGTGAGATGAATTAACAGAACACACAGCAGTTTCTCAGAAAGCTTCTTTCCAGTTTTGAAAGAAGATATTTCCTTTTTCACCATAGCCCTCTAAGGGCTTCCAAATATCCCTTTGCCAATTCCACAAGAACAGCCTTAGCGAAAGGCTTCTTGAAGGGAAAGATGTAACTCTGTGAGATGAATTAACAGAACACAGAGCAGTTTCTCAGAAAGCTTCTTTCCAGTTTTGAACGGAAGATATTTCCTTTTTCACCATAGCCCTCTACGGGCTTCCAAATATCACTTTGCCAATTCCACAAAAGCAGCCTTAGCGAAAGGCTTCTTGAAGGGAAAGATGTAACTCTGTGAGATGAATTAACAGAACACAGAGCAGTTTCTCAGAAAGCTTCTTTCCAGTTTTGGACGGAAGATATTTCCTTTTTCACCATAGTCTTCTATGGGCTTCCAAATATCCCTTTGCCAATTCCACAAGAACAGCCTTAGCGAAAGGCTTCTTGAAGGGAAAGATGTAACTCAGTGAGATGAAATAAAAGAACACAGAGCAGTTTCTCAGAGGGATTCTTTCCAGTTTTGAACGGAAGATATTCCCTTTTTCACCATAGCCCTCTATGGTCTTCCAAACATCACTTTGCCAATTCCACAAGAACAGCCTTAGCGAAAGGCTTCTGGAAGGGAAAGAAGTAACTCTGTGAGTTGAATTAAAAGAACACAGTGCAGTTTCTCAGAAAGCTTCTTTCCAGTTTTGCACGGAAGATATTTCCTTTTTCACCATTGCCCTCTTTGGGCTTCCAAATATCCCTTTGCCAATTCCACAAGAAAAGCCTTAGCGAAAGGCTTCTTGAAGCGGAAGATGTAAATCGGTGAGATGATTTAACAGAACACACAGCAGTTTCTCAGAAAGCTTCTTTCCAGTTTTGAACGGAAGATATTTCCTTTTTCACCATAGCCCTCTAGGGGCTTCCAAATATCACTTTGCCAATTCCACAAGAAGAGCCTGATCGAAAGGTTTCTTGAAGGGAAAGATGTAACTCTGTGAGATGAATTCACAGAACACAGAGCAGTTTCTCAGAAAGCTTCTTTCCAGTTTTGAACGGAAGATATTTCCTTTTTCACCATAGCCCTCTATGGGCTTCCAAATATCCCTTTGCCAATTCCACAAGAACAGCCTTAGCGAAAGGCTTCTTGAAGGGAAAGATGTAACTCTGTGAGATGAATTAACAGAACACAGAGCAGTTTCTCAGAAAGCTTCTTTCCAGTTTTTACGGAAGATATTTCCTTTTTCACCATAGCCCTCTATGGGCTTCCAAATATCCCTTTCCGAATTCCACAAGAACAGTCTTAGCGAAAGGCTTCTTGAAGGGAAAGATGTAACTCTGTGAGATGAATTAACAGAACACAAAGCAGTTTCTCAGAATGCTTCTTTCCAGGTTTTACGGAAGATATTTCCTTTTTCAACATAGCCCTCTATGGGCTTCCAAGTATACCTTTCCGAATTCCACAAGAACAGTCTTAGCGAAAGGCTTCTTGAAGGGAAAGATGTAACTCTGTGAGATGAATTAACAGAACACAGAGCACTTTCTCAGAAAGCTTCTTTCCAGTTTTGAACGGAAGATATTTCCTTTTTCACCATAGCCCTCTATGGGCTTCCAAATATCCCTTTGCCAATTCCACAAGAACAGCCTTAGCGAAAGGCTTCTTGAAGGGAAAGATGTAACTCTGTGAGATGAATTAACAGAACACAGAGCAGTTTGTCAGAAAGCATCTTTCCAGTTTTGAACGGAAGATATTTCCTTTTTCACCATAGCCCTCTATGGGCTTCCAAATATCCCTTTGCCAATTCCACAAGAACAGCCTTAGCGAAAGGCTTCTTGAAGGAAAGATGTAACTCTGTGAGATGAATTAACAGAACACAGAGCAGTTTCTCAGAAAGCTTCTTTCAAGTTTTGAACGGAAGATATTCCCTTTTTCACCATAGCCCTCTATGGGCTTCCAAATATCACTTTGCCAATTCCACAAGAACAGACTTAGCGAAAGGCTTCTTGAAGGGAAAGATGTAACTCTGTGAGATGAATTAACAGAACACAGAGCAGTTTCTCAGAAAGCTTCTTTCCAGTTTTGAACGGAAGATATTTCCTTTTCACCATAGCCCTCTATGGGCTTCCAAATATCACTTTGCCAATTCCACAAGAACAGACTTAGCGAAAGGCTTCTTGAAGGGAAAGATGTAACTCTGTGAGATGAATTAACAGAACACAGAGCAGTTTCTCAGAAAGCTTCTTTCCAGTTTGAACGGAAGATATTTCCTTTTTCATCATAGCCCTCTAGGGGCTTCCAAATATCACATTGCGAATTCCACAAGAAGAGCCTTAGCGAAAGGCTTCTTGAAGGGAAAGATGTAACTCTGTGAGATGAATTAACAGAACACAGAGCAGTTTCTCAGAAAGCTTCTTTCCAGTTTTCAACGGAAGATATTTCCTTTTTCACCATAGCCCTCCATGGGCTTCCAAATATCCCTTGGCCAATTCCACAAGAACAGCCTTAGCGAAAGGCTTCTTGAAGGGAAAGATGTAACTCTGTGACATGAATTAACAGAACACAGAGCAGTTTCTCAGAAAGCTTCTTTCCAGTTTTGAACGGAAGATATTTCCTTTTTCACCATAGCCCTCCATGGGCTTCCAAATATCCCTTTGCCAATTCCACAAGAACAGACATAGCGAAAGGCTTCTTGAAGGGAAAGATGTAACTCTGTGAGATGAATTAACAGAACACAGAGCAGTTTCTCAGAAAGCTTTTTTCCAGTTTTGAACGGAAGATATTTCCTTTTTCACCCTAGCCCTCTAGGGGCTTCCAAATATCCTTGCCAATTCCACAAGAACAGCCTTAGCGAAAGGCTTCTTGAAGGGAAAGATGTAACTCTGTGAGATGAATTAACAGAACACAGAGCAGTTTCTCAGAAAGCTTCTTTCCAGTTTTGAACGGAAGATATTTCCTTTTTCACCATAGCCCTCTATGGGCTTCCAAATATCACTTTCCGAATTTTACAAGAACAGCCTTAGCGAAAGGCTTCTTGAAGGCAAAGATGTAACTCTGTGAGATGAATTAACAGAACACACAGCAGTTTCTCAGAAAGCTTCTTTCCAGTTTTGAACGAAGATATTTCCTTTTTCACCATAGCCCTCTAAGGGCTTCCAAATATCCCTTTGCCAATTCCACAAGAACAGCCTTAGCGAAAGGCTTCTTGAAGGGAAAGATGTAACTCTGTGAGATGAATTAACAGAACACAGAACAGTTTCTCAGAAAGCTTCTTTCCAGTTTTGAACGGAAGATATTTCCTTTTTCACCATAGCCCTCTACGGGCTTCCAAATATCACTTTGCCAATTCCACAAAAGCAGCCTTAGCGAAAGGCTTTGAAGGAAAGATGTAACTCTGTGAGATGAATTAACAGAACACAGAGCACTTTCTCAGAAAGCTTCTTTCCAGTTTTGACGGAAGATATTTCCTTTTTCACCATAGTCTCTATGGGCTTCCAAATATCCTTTGCCAATTCCACAAGAACAGCCTTAGCGAAAGGCTTTTGAAGGAAAGATGTAACTCTGTGAGATGAATTAACAGAACACAGAGCAGTTTCTCAGAAAGCTTCTTTCCAGTTTTGAACGGAAGATCTTTCCTTTTTCACCATAGCCCTCTATGGGCTTCCAAATATCACTTTGCCAATTCCACAAGAACAGCCTTAGCGAAAGGCTTCTTGAAGGGAAAGTTGTAACTCTGTGAGATGAATTAGCAGAACACAGAGCAGTTTCTCAGAAACCTTCTTTCCAGTTTTGAACGGAAGATATTTCCTTTTTCACCATAGCCCTCTATGGGCTTCCAAATATCCCTTTGCCAATTCCAGAAGAACAGCCTTAGCGAAAGGCTTCTTGAAGGGAAAGATGTAACTCTGTGAGATGAATTAACAGAACACAGAGCAGTTTCTCAGAAAGCATCTTTCCAGTTTTGACCGGAAGATATTTCCCTTTTCACCATAGCCCTCTACGGGCTTCCAAATATCCCTTTGCCAATTCCACAAGAACAGCCTTAGCAAAAGGCTTCTTGAAGGGAAAGATGCAACTCTGTGAGATGAATTGACAGACCACAGCGCAATCTCTGAGACCGCTTCTTTCCAGTTTTGAACGGAAGATATCTCCTTTTTCACCACAGCCCTTTATGGGCTTCCAAATATCCCTTTGCCAATTCCACAAGAACAGCCTTAGCGAAA
The DNA here is from genome assembly GCA_023783455.1 of Erythrocebus patas. Lineage (NCBI taxonomy): Eukaryota > Metazoa > Chordata > Mammalia > Primates > Cercopithecidae > Erythrocebus > Erythrocebus patas. The sequence continues at coordinate 3,565 of JAKFHT010000760.1, read as the reverse complement.
GGCTTCTTGAAGGGAAAGATGTAACTCTGTGAGATGAATTAGCAGAACACAGAGCAGTTTCTCAGAAAGCTTCTTTCCAGTTTTGAACGAAGATATTTCCTTTTTCACCATAGCCCTCTAAGGACTTCCAAATATCCCTTTGCCAATTCCACAAGAACAGCCTTAGCGAAAGGCTTCTTGAAGGGAAAGATGTAACTCTGTGAGATGAAATAAAATAACACAGAGCAGTTTCTCAGAGGGCTTCTTTCCAGTTTTGAACGGAAGATATTCCCTTTTTCACCATAGCCCTCTATGGGATTCCAAACATCACTTTGCCAATTCCACAAGAACAGCCTTAGCGAAAGGCTTCTTGAAGGGAAAGAAGTAACTCTGTGAGTTGAATTAAAAGAACACAGTGCAGTTTCTCAGAAAGCTTCTTTCCAGTTTTGAACGGAAGATATTTCCTTTTTCACCATAGCCCTCTATTGGCTTCCAAGTATCCCTTTCCGAATTCCACAAGAACAGATTTAGCGAAAGGGTTCTTGAAGGGAAAGACGTACCTCTGTGAGATGAATTAACAGAACACAGAGCAGTTTCTCAGAAAGCTTCTTTCCAGTTTTGAACGGAAGATATCTCCTTTTTCACCATAGCCCTCAATGGGCTTCCAAATATCACTTTGCCAATTCCACAAGAACAGCCCTAGCGAAAGGCTTCTTGAAGGGAAAGTTGTAACTCTGTGAGATGAATTAGCAGAACACAGAGCAGTTTCTCAGAAAGCTTCTTTCCAGTTTTGAACGGAAGATATTTCCTTTTTCACCATAGCCCTCTATGGGCTTCCAAATATCCCTTTGCCAATTCCACAAGAACAGCCTTAGCGAAAGGCTTCTTGAAGGGAAAGATGTAACTCTGTGAGATGAATTAACAGAACACAGAGCAGTTTCTCAGAAAGCTTCTTTCCAGTTTTGAACGGAAGATATTTCCCTTTTCACGCTAGCCGTCTAGGGGCTTCAAAACATCCCTTTCCGAATTCCACAAGAACAGCCTTAGCGAAAGGCTTCTTGAAGGGAAAGATGTAACTCTGTGAGATGAATTCACAGAACACAGAGCAGTTTCTCAGAATGCTTCTTTCCAGTTTTGAACGGAAGATATTTCCTTTTTCACCATAGCCCTCCATGGGCTTCCAAATATCCCTTTGCCAATTCCACAAGAACAGCCTTATTTAAAGGCTTCTTGAAGGGAAAGATGTAACTCTGTGAGATGAAATAACAGAACACAGAGCAGTTTCTCAGAAAGCTTCTTTCCAGTTTTGAACGGAAGATATTTCCTTTTTCACCATAGCCCTCTATGGGCTTCCAAATATCACTTTGCCAATTCCACAAGAACAGCCTTAGCTAAAGGCTTCTTGAAGGGAAAGATGTAACTGTGTGAGATGAATTAACAGAACACAGAGCAGTTTCTCAGAAAGCTTCTTTCCAGTTTTGAACGGAAGATATCTCCTTTTTCACCATAGCCCTCTATGGGCTTCCAAATATCACTTTGCGAATTCCACAAGAAGAGCCTTAGCGAAAGGCTTCTTGAAGGGAAAGATGTAACTCTGTGAGATGAATTAACAGAACACAGAGCAGTTTCTCAGAAAGCTTCTTTTCTGTTTTGAACGGAAGATATTTCCTTTTTCACCATAGCCCTCTAGGGGCTTCCAAATATCCCTTTGCCAATTCCACAAGAACAGCCTTAGCGAAAGGCTTCTTGAAGGGAAAGATGTAACTCTGTGAGATGAATTAACAGAACACAGAGCAGTTTTTCAGAAAGCATCTTTCCAGTTTTGAACGGAAGATATTTCCTTTTTCACCATAGCCCTCTATGGGCTTCCAAATATCCCTTTCCCAATTACACAAGAACAGCCTTAGCGAAAGGCTTCTTGAAGGGAAAGATGTAACTCTGTGAGATGAATTAACAGAACACAGAGCAGTTTCTCAGAAAGCTTCTTTCCAGTTTTGATCGGAAGATATTTCCTTTTTCACCCTAGCCCTCTAGGGGCTTCTAAATATCACTCTGCGAATTCCACAAGAACAGCCTTAGCGAAAGGCTTCTTGAAGGGAAAGATGTAACTCTGTGAGATGAATTAACAGAACACAGAGCAGTTTCTCAGAAAGCTTCTTTCCAGTTTTGAACGGAAGATATTTCCTTTTTCACCAAAGCCCTCTATGGGCTTCCAAATATCACTTTCCGAATTTTACAAGAACAGCCTTAGCGAAAGGCTTCTTGAAGGCAAAGATGTAACTCTGTGAGATGAATTAACAGAACACACAGCAGTTTCTCAGAAAGCTTCTTTCCAGTTTTGAACGAAGATATTTCCTTTTTCACCATACCCCTCTAAGGGCTTCCAAATATCCCTTTGCCAACTCCACAAGAACAGCCTTAGCGAAAGGCTTCTTGAAGGGAAAGATGTAACTCTGTGAGATGAATTAACAGAACACAGAGCAGTTTCTCAGAAAGCTTCTTTCCAGTTTTGAACGGAAGATATTTCCTTTTTCACCAGAGCCCTCTATGGTCTTCCAAACATCACTTTGCCAATTCCACAAGAACAGCCTTAGCGAAAGGCTTCTTGAAGGGAAAGAAGTAACTCTGTGAGTTGAATTAAAAGAACACAGTGCAGTTTCTCAGAAAGCTTCTTTCCAGTTTTGCACGGAAGATATTTCCTTTTTCACCATTGCCCTCTATGGGCTTCCAAATATCCTTTGCTAATTCCACAAGAACAGCCTTAGCGAAAGGCTTTTGAAGGGAAAGATGTAACTGTGAGGTGAATTAACAGAACACAGAGCAGTTTCTCAGAAAGCTTCTTTCCAGTTTTGAACGGAAGATATTTCCTTTTCACCATAGCCCTCTATGGGCTTCCAAATATCCCTTTCCAATTCCACAAGAACAGCCTTAGCGAAAGGCTTCTTGAAGGAAAGATGTAACTCTGTGAGATGAATTAACAGAACACAGAGCAGTTTCTCAGAAAGCTCTTTCCAGTTTTGAACGGAAGATATTTCCTTTTTCACCATAGCCCTCTATGGGCTTCCAAATATCCTTTGCTAATTCCACAAGAACAGCCTTAGCGAAAGGCTTTTGAAGGAAAGATGTAACTCTGTGAGATGAATTAACAGAACACAGAGCAGTTTCTCAGAAAGCTTCTTTCCAGTTTTGAACGGAAGATATTTCCTTTTCACCATAGCCCTCACGGGCTTCCAAATATCACTTTGCCAATTCCACAAGAACAGCCTTAGCGAAAGGCTTTTGAAGGGAAAGATGTAACTGTGAGATGAATTAACAGAACACAGAGCAGTTTCTCAGAAAGCTTCTTTCCAGTTTTGAACGGAAGATATTTCCTTTTTCACCATAGTCTTCTATGGGCTTCCAAATATCCTTTGCCAATTCCACAAGAACAGCCTTAGCGAAAGGCTTCTTGAAGGAAAGATGTAACTCAGTGAGATGAAATAAAAGAACACAGAGCAGTTTCTCAGAGGATTCTTTCCAGTTTTGAGCGGAAGATATTCCCACCATAGCCCTCTATGGTCTTCCAAACATCACTTTGCCAATTCCA
>JAKFHT010000759.1:0-48898 GCA_023783455.1 Erythrocebus patas | reverse complement strand
TGAAAGGAAATATCTTCCGCTTCAAAACTGGAAAGAAGCTTTCTGAAGAAATGCTCTGTGTTCTTTAATTCATCTCACAGGTTACATCTTTCCTTCAAGAAGCCTTCGCTAAGGCTGTTCTTGTGGAATTGGCAAAGAGATATTTGGAAGCCCATAGGGCTATGGTGAAAAGGAAATATCTTCCGCTCAAAACTGAAAGAAGCTTTCTGAGAAACTGCTCTGTGTTCTGTTAATTTATCTCACAGAGTTACATCTTTCCTTCAAAAGCCTTTCGCTAAGGCTGTTCTTGTGGAATTGGCAAAGGATATTTGAAGCCCATAGAGGCCTATGGTGAAAAGGAAATATCTTCCGCTCAAAACTGGAAAGAAGCTTTCTGAAGAACTACTCTGTGTTCTGTTAATTCATCTCACAGAGTTACATCTTCCTTCAAGAAGCCTTTCGCTAAGGCTGTTCTTGTGGAATTGGCAAAGAGATATTTGGAAGCCCATAGAGGGCTATGGTGAAAAGGAAATATCTTCCGTTCAAAGCTGGAAAGAAGCTTGAGAAACTGCTCTGTGTTCTTTAATTCATCTCACAGAGTTACATCTTTCCTTCAAGAAGCCTATCGCTAAGGCTGTTCTTGTGGAATTGGCAAAGGATATTTGGAAGCCCATAGAGGGCTATGGTGAAAAAGGAAATATCTTCCGTTCAAAACTGGAAAGAAGCTTTCTGAGAAACTGCTCTGTGTTCTGTTAATTTATCTCACAGAGTTACATCTTTCCTTCAAGAAGCCTTTCGCTAAGGCTGTTCTTGTGGAATTGGCAAAGGATATTTGGAAGCCCATAGAGGCTATGGTGAAAAAGGAAATATCTTCCGTACAAAACTGGAAAGAAGCTTTCTGAGAAACTGCTCTGTGTTCTTTTAACTCATCTCACAGAGTTACATCTTTCCCTTCAAGAAGCCTTTCGCTAAGGCTGTTCTTGTGGAATTGGCAAAGGATATTTGGAAGCCCATAGAGGGCTATGGTGAAAAAGGAAATATCTTCCGTTCAAAACTGGAAAGAAGCTTTCTGAAGAAATGCTCTGTGTTCTGTTAATTCATCTCACAGAGTTACATCTTTCCCTTCAAGAAGCCTTTCGCTAAGGCTGTTCTTGTGGAATTGGCAAGGATATTTGGAAGCCCATAGAGGGCTATGGTGAAAAGGAAATATCTTCCGCTCAAAACTTGAAAGAAGCTTTCTGAGAAACTGCTCTGTGTTCTTTAATTCATCTCACAGAGTTACATCTTTCCTTCAAGAAGCCTTTTGCTAAGGCTGTTCTTGTGGAATTGGCAAAGGATATTTGGAAGCCCATAGAGGCCTATGGTGAAAAGGAAATATCTTCCGCTCAAAACTTGAAAGAAGCTTTCTGAGAAACTGCTCTGTGTTCTGTTAATTCATCTCACAGAGTTACATCTTTCCTTCAAGAAGCCTTTCGCTAAGGCTGTTCTTGTGGAATTGGCAAAGGATATTTGGGAGCCCATAGAGGGCTATGGTGAAAAAGGAAATATCTTCCGTTCAAAACTGGAAAGAAGCTTTCTGAGAAACTGCTCTGTGTTCTTTAATTCATCTCACAGAGTTACATCTTTCCTTCAAGAAGCCTTTCGCTAAGGCTGTTCTTGTGGAATTGGCAAAGGATATTTGGAAGCCCATAGAGGGCTATGGTGAAAAAGGAAATATCTTCCGTTCAAAGCTGGAAAGAAGCTTTCTGAGAAACTGCTCTGTGTTCTGTTAATTCATCTCACAGAGTTACATCTTTCCTTCAAAAGCCTTTCGCTAAGGCTGTTCTTGTGGAATTGGCAAAGGATATTTGGAAGCCCATAGAGGGCTATGGTGAAAAGGAAATATCTTCCGCTCAAAACTGGAAAGAAGCTTTCTGAGAAACTGCTCTGTGTTCTGTTAATTTATCTCACAGAGTTACATCTTTCCTTCAAGAAGCCTTTCGCTAAGGCTGTTCTTGTGGAATTGGCAAAGGATATTTGGAAGCCCATAGAGGGCTATGGTGAAAAAGGAAATATCTTCCGCTCAAAACTGGAAAGAAGCTTGAGAAACTGCTCTGTGTTCTGTTAATTCATCTCACAGAGTTACATCTTTCCTTCAAGAAGCCTTTCGCTAAGGCTGTTCTTGTGGAATTGGCAAAGGATATTTGAAGCCCATAGAGGGCTATGGTGAAAAGGAAATATCTTCCGTTCAAAACTGGAAAGAAGCTTGAGAAACTGCTCTGTGTTCTGTTAATTCATCTCACAGAGTTACATCTTTCCTTCAAAAGCCTTTCGCTAAGGCTGTTCTTGTGGAATTGGCAAAGGATATTTGGAAGCCCATAGAGGCTATGGTGAAAAAGGAAATATCTTCCGTTCAAAACTGGAAAGAAGCTTGAGAAACTGCTCTGTGTTCTGTTAATTCATCTCACAGAGTTACATCTTTCCTTCAAGAAGCCTTCGCTAAGGCTGTTCTTGTGGAATTGGCAAAGGATATTTGGAAGCCCATAGAGGGCTATGGTGAAAAAGGAAATATCTTCCGCTCAAAACTGGAAAGAAGCTTTCTGAGAAACTGCTCTGTGTTCTGTTAATTTATCTCACAGAGTTACATCTTTCCTTCAAGAAGCCTTCGCTAAGGCTGTTCTTGTGGAATTGGCAAGGATATTTGGAAGCCCATAGAGGCCTATGGTGAAAAGGAAATATCTTCCGCTCAAAACTGGAAAGAAGCTTGAGAAACTGCTCTGTGTTCTGTTAATTCATCTCACAGAGTTACATCTTTCCTTCAAGAAGCCTTCGCTAAGGCTGTTCTTGTGGAATTGGCAAAGATATATTTGGGAGCCCATAGAGGGCTATGGTGAAAAGGAAATATCTTCCGCTCAAAACTGGAAAGAAGCTTTCTGAGATACTGCTCTGTGTTCTTTTAATTCATCTCACAGAGTTACATCTTTCCTTCAAGAAGCCTTTCGCTAAGGCTGTTCTTGTGGAATTGGCAAAGGGATATTTGGAAGCCTATAGAGGGCTATGGTGAAAAGGAAATATCTTCCGCTCAAAACTGGAAAGAAGCTTTCTGAGAAACTGCTCTGTGTTCTGTTAATTCATCTCACAGAGTTACATCTTTCCTTCAAGAAGCCTTCGCTAAGGCTGTTCTTGTGGAATTGGCAAAGAGATATTTGGAAGCCCAGAGGGCTATGGTGAAAAGGAAATATCTTCCGCTCAAAACTGGAAAGAAGCTTTCTGAGAAACTGCTCTGTGTTCTGTTCATTCATCTCACAGAGTTACATCTTTCCTTCAAGAAGCCTTCGCTAAGGCTGTTCTTGTGGAATTGGCAATGAGATATTTGGAAGCCCATAAAGGGCTATGGTGAAAAGGAAATATCTTCCGCTCAAAACTGGAAAGAAACTTTCTGAGAAACTGCTCTGTGTTCTTTTAATTCATCTCACAGAGTTACATCTTTCCTTCAAGAAGCCTTCGCTAAGGCTGTTCTTGTGGAATTGGCAAAGGGATATTTGGAAGCCCATAGAGGGCTATGGTGAAAAGGAAATATCTTCCGTTCAAAACTGGAAAGAAGCTTTCTGAGAAACTGCTCTGTGTTCTGTTAATTAATCTCACAGAGTTACATCTTTCCTTCAAGAAGCCTTTCGCTAAGGCTGTTCTTGTGGAATTGGCAAAGGGATATTTGGAAGCCCATAGGGCTATGGTGAAAAGGAAATATCTTCCGTTCAAAACTGGAAAGAAGCTTTCTGAGAAACTGCTCTGTGTTCTGTTAATTTATCTCACAGAGTTACATCTTTCCTTCAAGAAGCCTTTTGCTAAGGCTGTTCTTGTGGAATTGGCAAAGGATATTTGAAGCCCATAGAGGCCTATGGTGAAAAGGAAATATCTTCCGTTCAAAACTGGAAAGAAGCTTTCTGAGAAACTGCTCTGTGTTCTGTTAATTCATCTCACAGAGTTACATCTTTCCTTCAAAGCCTTTCGCTAAGGCTGTTCTTGTGGAATTGGCAAAGATATATTTGGGAGCCCATAGAGGGCTATGGTGAAAAAATATCTTCCGTTCAAAACTGGAAGAAGCTTTCTGAGAAACTGCTCTGTGTTCTTTTAATTCATCTCACAGAGTTACATCTTTCCTTCAAGAAGCCTTTCGCTAAGGCTGTTCTTGTGGAATTGGCAAAGGATATTTGGAAGCCATAGAGGGCTATGGTGAAAAGGAAATATCTTCCGCTCAAAACTGGAAAGAAGCTTTCTGAGAAACTGCTCTGTGTTCTGTTAATTCATCTCACAGAGTTACATCTTTCCTTCAAGAAGCCTTTCGCTAAGGCTGTTCTTGTGGAATTGGCAAAGGATATTTGGAAGCCCATAGAGGGCTATGGTGAAAAGGAAATATCTTCCGTTCAAAACTGGAAAGAAGCTTGAGAAACTGCTCTGTGTTCTGTTCATTCATCTCACAGAGTTACATCTTTCCTTCAAGAAGCCTTTCGCTAAGGCTGTTCTTGTGGAATTGGCAATGAGATATTTGGAAGCCCATAAAGGGCTATGGTGAAAAGGAAATATCTTCCGCTCAAAACTGGAAAGAAGCTTTCTGAGAAACTGCTCTGTGTTCTTTTAATTCATCTCACAGAGTTACATCTTTCCCTTCAAGAAGCCTTTCGCTAAGGCTGTTCTTGTGGAATTGGCAAAGGATATTTGGAAGCCCATAGAGGCTATGGTGAAAAGGAAATATCTTCCGCTTCAAAACTGGAAAGAAGCTTGAGAAACTGCTCTGTGTTCTTTTAATTCATCTCACAGAGTTACATCTTTCCCTTCAAGAAGCCTTCGCTAAGGCTGTTCTTGTGGAATTGGCAAAGGATATTTGGAAGCCATAGAGGGCTATGGTGAAAAGGAAATATCTTCCGCTCAAAACTGGAAAGAAGCTTTCTGAGAAACTGCTCTGTGTTCTGTTAATTCATCTCACAGAGTTACATCTTTCCCTTCAAGAAGCCTTTCGCTAAGGCTGTTCTTGTGGAATTGGCAAAGGATATTTGGAAGCCCATAGAGGGCTATGGTGAAAAAGGAAATATCTTCCGCTCAAAACTGAAAGAAGCTTGAGAAACTGCTCTGTGTTCTGTTCATTCATCTCACAGAGTTACATCTTTCCCTTCAAGAAGCCTTTCGCTAAGGCTGTTCTTGTGGAATTGGCAAAGGGATATTTGGAAGCCCATAGAGGGCTATGGTGAAAAAGGAAATATCTTCCGTTCAAAACTGGAAAGAAGCTTTCTGAGAAACTGCTCTGTGTTCTGTTAATTCATCTCACAGAGTTACATCTTTCCTTCAAGAAGCCTTTCGCTAAGGCTGTTCTTGTGGAATTGGCAAAGGATATTTGGAAGCCCATAGAGGCTATGGTGAAAAGGAAATATCTTCCGTTCAAAACTGGAAAGAAGCTTTCTGAGAAACTGCTCTGTGTTCTGTTAATTCATCTCACAGAGTTACATCTTTCCCTTCAAGAAGCCTTTCGCTAAGGCTGTTCTTGTGGAATTGGCAAAGGATATTTGGAAGCCCATAGAGGGCTATGGTGAAAAAGGAAATATCTTCCGCTCAAAACTGGAAAGAAGCTTTCTGAGAAACTGCTCTGTGTTCTGTTAATTCATCTCACAGAGTTACATCTTTGCCTTCAAGAAGCCTTTCGCTAAGGCTGTTCTTGTGGAATTGGCAAAGGGATATTTGGAAGCCCATAGAGGGCTATAGTGAAAAAGGAAATATCTTCCGTTGAAAACTGGAAAGAAGCTTTCTGAGAAACTGCTCTGTGTTCTTTCAACTCATCTCACAGAGTTACATCTTTCCCTTCAAGAAGCCTTTCGCTAAGGCTGTTCTTGTGGAATTGGCAAAGGATATTTGGAAGCCCATAGAGGGCTATGGTGAAAAAGGAAATATCTTCGTTCAAAACTGGAAAGAAGCTTTCTGAAGAACTACTCTGTGTTCTGTTAATTCATCTCACAGAGTTACATCTTTCCTTCAAGAAGCCTTTCGCTAAGGCTGTTCTTGTGGAATTGGCAAAGGATATTTGGAAGCCCATAGAGGGTTATAGTGAAAAAGGAAATATCTTCCGCTCAAAACTGGAAAGAAGCTTTCTGAAGAACTGCTCTGTGTTCTGTTAATTCATCTCACAGAGTTACATCTTTCCTTCAAGAAGCCTTCGCTAAGGCTGTTCTTGTGGAATTGGCAAAGGATATTTGGAAGCCCATAGAGGGCTATGGTGAAAAGGAAATATCTTCCGCTCAAAACTGGAAAGAAGCTTTCTGAAGAAATGCTCTGTGTTCTGTTAATTCATCTCACAGAGTTACATCTTTCCTTCAAGAAGCCTTTCGCTAAGGCTGTTCTTGTGGAATTGGCAAAGGATATTTGGAAGCCCATAGAGGGCTATGGTGAAAAGGAAATATCTTCCGCTCAAAGCTGGAAAGAAGCTTTCTGAGAAACTGCTCTGTGTTCTGTTAATTCATCTCACAGAGTTACATCTTTCCTTCAAGAAGCCTATCGCTAAGGCTGTTCTTGTGGAATTGGCAAAGGATATTTGGAAGCCCATAGAGGCTATGGTGAAAAGGAAATATCTTCCATTCAAAGCTGGAAAGAAGCTTGAGAAACTGCTCTGTGTTCTGTTAATTCATCTCACAGAGTTACATCTTTCCTTCAAGAAGCCTTCGCTAAGGCTGTTCTTGTGGAATTGGCAAAGGATATTTGGAAGCCCATAGAGGGTTATAGTGAAAAAGGAAATATCTTCCGTTCAAAACTGGAAAGAAGCTTGAGAAACTGCTCTGTGTTCTGTTAATTAATCTCACAGAGTTACATCTTTCCTTCAAGAAGCCTTTCGCTAAGGCTGTTCTTGTGGAATTGGCAAAGGATATTTGGAAGCCCTTAGAGGGCTATGGTGAAAAGGAAATATCTTCCGCTCAAAACTGGAAAGAAGCTTTCTGAGAAACTGCTCTGTGTTCTGTTAATTTATCTCACAGAGTTACATCTTTCCTTCAAGAAGCCTTCGCTAAGGCTGTTCTTGTGGAATTGGCAAAGGATATTTGGAAGCCCATAGTCCGCTATGGTGAAAAGGAAATATCTTCCGCTCAAAACTGGAAAGAAGCTTTCTGAAGAACTGCTCTGTGTTCTGTTAATTCATCTCACAGAGTTACATCTTTCCTTCAAGAAGTTTTCGCTAAGGCTGTTCTTGTGGAATTGGCAAGGATATTTGGAAGCCCATAGAGGGCTATGGTGAAAAAGGAAATATCTTCGTTCAAAACTGGAAAGAAGCTTTCTGAGAAACTGCTCTGTGTTCTGTTAATTCATCTGACAGAGTTACATCTTTCCTTCAAGAAGCCTTTCGCTAAATCTGTTCTTGTGGAATTAGCAAAGGGATATTTGGAAGCCCATAGAGGCCTATGGTGAAAAGGAAATATCTTCAGCTCAAAACTTGAAAGAAGCTTGAGAAACTGCTCTGTGTTCTGTTAATTCATCACACAGAGTTACATCTTTCCTTCAAGAAGCCTTTGCTAAGGCTGTTCTTGTGGAATTGGCAAAGGATATTTGGAAGCCCATAGAGGGCTATGGTGAAAAGGAAATATCTTCCGCTCAAAACTGGAAAGAAGCTTTCTGAGAAACTGCTCTGTGTTCTTTAATTCATCTCACAGAGTTACATCTTTCCTTCAAGAAGCCTTCGCTAAGGCTGTTCTTGTGGAATTGGCCAAGGGATATTTGGAAGCCCATAGAGGGCTATGGTGAAAAGGAAATATCTTCCGCTCAAAACTGGAAAGAAGCTTTCTGAGAAACTGCTCTGTGTTCTGTTAATTCATCTCACAGAGTTACATCTTTCCTTCAAGAAGCCTTTCGCTAAGGCTGTTCTTGTGGAATTGGCAAAGGATATTTGGAAGCCCATAGAGGGCTATGGTGAAAAGGAAATATCTTCAGTTCAAAACTGGAAAGAAGCTTTCTGAGAAACTGCTCTGTGTTCTGTTAATTCATCTCACAGAGTTACATCTTTCCTTCAAGAAGCCTTTCGCTAAGGCTGTTCTTGTGGAATTGGCAAAGAGATATTTGGAATCCCATAGAGGGCTATGGTGAAAAGGAAATATCTTCCGCTCAAAACTGGAAAGAAGCTTTCTGAGAAACTGCTCTGTGTTCTGTTAATTCATCTCACAGAGTTACATCTTTCCTTCAAGAAGCCTTTCGCTAAATCTGTTCTTGTGGAATTGGCAAAGGATATTTGGAAGCCCATAGAGGGCTATGGTGAAAAGGAAATATCTTCCGCTCAAAACTTGAAAGAAGCTTTCTGAGAAACTGCTCTGTGTTCTTTAATTCATCTCACAGAGTTACATCTTTCCTTCAAGAAGCCTTTCGCTAAGCCTGTTCTTGTGGAATTGGCAAAGGATATTTGGAAGCCCATAGAGGGCTATGGTGAAAAGGAAATATCTTCCGCTCAAAACTGGAAAGAAGCTTTCTGAGAAACTGCTCTGTGTTCTGTTAACTCATCTCACAGAGTTACATCTTTCCTTCAAGAAGTTTTCGCTAAGGCTGTTCTTGTGGAATTGGCAAACGGATATTTGGAAGCCCATAGAGGGCTATGGTGAAAAGGAAATATCTTCGCTCAAAACTGGAAAGAAGCTTTCTGAGAACTGCTCTGTGTTCTGTTAATTCATCTCACAGAGTTACATCTTTCCTTCAGGAAGCCTTTCGCTAAGGCTGTTCTTGTGGAATTGGCAAAGGATATTTGGAAGCCCATAGAGGGCTATGGTGAAAAGGAAATATCTTCCGCTCAAAACTGGAAAGAAGCTTTCTGAAGAACTACTCTGTGTTCTGTTAATTCATCTCACAGAGTTACATCTTTCCTTCAGGAAGCCTTTCGCTAAGGCTGTTCTTGTGGAATTGGCAAAGGATATTTGGAAGCCCATAGAGGGCTATGGTGAAAAGGAAATATCTTCCGCTCAAAACTGGAAAGAAGCTTTCTGAAGAAATGCTCTGTGTTCTGTTAATTCATCTCACAGAGTTACATCTTTCCTTCAAGAAGCCTTTCGCTAAGGCTGTTCTTGTGGAATTGGCAAAGGATATTTGGAAGCCCATAGAGGGCTATGGTGAAAAGGAAATATCTTCCGCTCAAAGCTGGAAAGAAGCTTTCTGAGAAACTGCTCTGTGTTCTGTTAATTCATCTCACAGAGTTACATCTTTCCTTCAAGAAGCCTTCGCTAAGGCTGTTCTTGTGGAATTGGCAAGGATATTTGGAAGCCCATAGAGGGCTATGGTGAAAAGGAAATATCTTCCGTTCAAAACTGGAAAGAAGCTTTCTGAGAAACTGCTCTGTGTTCTGTTAATTCATCTCACAGAGTTACATCTTTCCTTCAAGAAGCCTTTCGCTAAGGCTGTTCTTGTGGAATTGGCAAAGGATATTTGGAAGCCCATAGAGGGCTATGGTGAAAAGGAAATATCTTCCGCTCAAAACTGGAAAGAAGCTTGAGAAACTGCTCTGTGTTCTGTTAATTCATCTCACAGAGTTACATCTTTCCTTCAAGAAGCCTATCGCTAAGGCTGTTCTTGTGGAATTGGCAAAGGATATTTGGAAGCCCATAGAGGGCTATGGTGAAAAGGAAATATCTTCCTCTCAAAACTTGAAAGAAGCTTTCTGAGAAACTGCTCTGTGTTCTTTTAATTCATCTCACAGAGTTACATCTTTCCTTCAAGAAGCCTTCGCTAAGGCTGTTCTTGTGGAATTGGCAAAGGATATTTGGAAGCCCATAGAGGGCTATGGTGAAAAGGAAATATCTTCCGCTCAAAACTGGAAAGAAGGTTTCTGAGAAACTGCTCTGTGTTCTTTAACTCATCTCACAGAGTTACATCTTTCCTTCAAGAAGCCTTTCGCTAAGGCTGTTCTTGTGGAATTGGCAAAGGATATTTGGAAGCCCATAGAGGGCTATGGTGAAAAGGAAATATCTTCCGCTCAAAACTGGAAAGAAGCTTGAGAAACTGCTCTGTGTTCTGTTAATTCATCTCACAGAGTTACATCTTTCCTTCAGGAAGCCTTTCGCTAAGGCTGTTCTTGTGGAATTGGCAAGGATATTTGGAAGCCCATAGAGGGCTATGGTGAAAAGGAAATATCTTCCGCTCAAAACTGGAAAGAAGCTTGAAGAACTACTCTGTGTTCTGTTAATTCATCTCACAGAGTTACATCTTTCCTTCAAGAAGCCTTTCGCTAAGGCTGTTCTTGTGGAATTGGCAAAGGATATTTGGAAGCCCATAGAGGGCTATGGTGAAAAGGAAATATCTTCCGTTCAAAGCTGGAAAGAAGCTTTCTGAGAAACTGCTCTGTGTTCTGTTAATTTATCTCACAGAGTTACATCTTTCCTTCAAGAAGCCTATCGCTAAGGCTGTTCTTGTGGAATTGGCAAAGGATATTTGGAAGCCCATAGAGGGCTATGGTGAAAAGGAAATATCTTCCGTTCAAAACTGGAAAGAAGCTTGAGAAACTGCTCTGTGTTCTGTTAATCATCTCACAGAGTTACATCTTTCCCTTCAAGAAGCCTTCGCTAAGGCTGTTCTTGTGGAATTGGCAAAGGATATTTGGAAGCCCATAGAGGGCTATGGTGAAAAGGAAATATCTTCCGCTCAAAACTGGAAAGAAGCTTGAGAAACTGCTCTGTGTTCTTTTAATTCATCTCACAGAGTTACATCTTTCCTTCAAGAAGCCTTTCGCTAAGGCTGTTCTTGTGGAATTGGCAAAGGATATTTGGAAGCCCATAGAGGGCTATGGTGAAAAGGAAATATCTTCCGCTCAAAACTGGAAAGAAGCTTTCTGAGAAACTGCTCTGTGTTCTGTTAATTCATCTCACAGAGTTACATCTTTCCTTCAAGAAGCCTTTCGCTAAGGCTGTTCTTGTGGAATTGGCAAAGGATATTTGGAAGCCCATAGAGGGCTATGGTGAAAAGGAAATATCTTCCGCTCAAAACTGGAAAGAAGCTTTCTGAGAAACTGCTCTGTGTTCTGTTAATTCATCTCACAGAGTTACATCTTTCCTTCAAGAAGCCTTTCGCTAAGGCTGTTCTTGTGGAATTGGCAAAGGATATTTGGAAGCCCATAGAGGGCTATGGTGTAAAAGGAAATATCTTCCGTTCAAAGCTGGAAAGAAGCTTGAGAAACTGCTCTGTGTTCTGTTAATTCATCTCACAGAGTTACATCTTTCCTTCAAGAAGCCTTTCGCTAAGGCTGTTCTTGTGGAATTGGCAAAGGATATTTGGAAGCCCATAGGGCTATGGTGAAAAGGAAATATCTTCCGCTCAAAACTGGAAAGAAGCTTTCTGAGAAACTGCTCTGTGTTCTGTTAACTCATCTCACAGAGTTACATCTTTCCTTCAAGAAGCCTTTCGCTAAGGCTGTTCTTGTGGAATTGGCAAAGGATATTTGGAAGCCCATAGAGGGCTATGGTGAAAAGGAAATATCTTCAGTTCAAAACTGGAAAGAAGCTTTCTGAGAAACTGCTCTGTGTTCTGTTAATTCATCTCACAGAGTTACATCTTTCCTTCAAGAAGCCTTTGCTAAGGCTGTTCTTGTGGAATTGGCAAAGGATATTTGGAAGCCCATAGAGGGCTATGGTGAAAAGGAAATATCTTCCGCTCAAAACTTGAAAGAAGCTTGAGAAACTGCTCTGTGTTCTGTTAATTCATCTCACAGAGTTACATCTTTCCTTCAAGAAGCCTTTCGCTAAGGCTGTTCTTGTGGAATTGGCAAAGGATATTTGGAAGCCCATAGAGGCTATGGTGAAAAGGAAATATCTTCCGCTCAAAACTGGAAAGAAGGTTTCTGAGAAACTGCTCTGTGTTCTTTAATTCATCTCACAGAGTTACATCTTTCCTTCAAGAAGCCTTTCGCTAAGGCTGTTCTTGTGGAATTGGCAAAGGATATTTGGAAGCCCATAGAGGCTATGGTGAAAAGGAAATATCTTCCGTTGAAAACTGGAAAGAAGCTTTCTGAGAAACTGCTCTGTGTTCTGTTAATCATCTCACAGAGTTACATCTTTCCTTCAAAAGCCTTTCGCTAAGGCTGTTCTTGTGGAATTGGCAAAGGATATTTGGAAGCCCATAGAGGGCTATGGTGTAAAAGGAAATATCTTCGCTCAAAACTGGAAAGAAGCTTTCTGAAGAACTGCTCTGTGTTCTGTTAATTCATCTCACAGAGTTACATCTTTCCTTCAGGAAGCCTTTCGCTAAGGCTGTTCTTGTGGAATTGGCAAAGGATATTTGGAATCCCATAGAGGGTTATAGTGAAAAGGAAATATCTTCGCTCAAAACTGGAAAGAAGCTTTCTGAAGAACTACTCTGTGTTCTGTTAATTCATCTCACAGAGTTACATCTTTCCTTCAAGAAGCCTTTCGCTAAGGCTGTTCTTGTGGAATTGGCAAAGGATATTTGGAAGCCCATAGAGGGCTATGGTGAAAAGGAAATATCTTCCGCTCAAAACTGGAAAGAAGCTTTCTGAAGAAATGCTCTGTGTTCTGTTAATTCATCTCACAGAGTTACATCTTTCCTTCAAGAAGCCTTTCGCTAAGGCTGTTCTTGTGGAATTGGCAAAGGATATTTGGAAGCCCATAGAGGGCTATGGTGAAAAGGAAATATCTTCCGCTCAAAACTGGAAAGAAGCTTGAGAAACTGCTCTGTGTTCTGTTAATTTATCTCACAGAGTTACATCTTTCCTTCAAGAAGCCTTTCGCTAAGGCTGTTCTTGTGGAATTGGCAAAGGATATTTGAAGCCCATAGAGGGCTATGGTGAAAAAGGAAATATCTTCCGCTCAAAACTGGAAAGAAGCTTGAGAAACTGCTCTGTGTTCTGTTAATTCATCTCACAGAGTTACATCTTTCCTTCAAGAAGCCTTTCGCTAAGGCTGTTCTTGTGGAATTGGCAAAGGATATTTGGAAGCCCATAGAGGGCTATGGTGAAAAAGGAAATATCTTCCGTTCAAAACTGGAAAGAAGCTTTCTGAGAAACTGCTCTGTGTTCTGTTAATTCATCTCACAGAGTTACATCTTTCCTTCAAGAAGCCTTTCGCTAAGGCTGTTCTTGTGGAATTGGCAAAGGATATTTGGAAGCCCATAGAGGGCTATGGTGAAAAGGAAATATCTTCCGCTCAAAACTTGAAAGAAGCTTTCTGAGAAACTGCTCTGTGTTCTGTTAATTCATCTGACAGAGTTACATCTTTCCTTCAAGAAGCCTTTCACTAAATCTGTTCTTGTGGAATTGGCAAAGGATATTTGGAAGCCCATAGAGGGCTATGGTGAAAAGGAAATATCTTCCGCTCAAAACTTGAAAGAAGCTTTCTGAGAAACTGCTCTGTGTTCTTTTAATTCATCTCACAGAGTTACATCTTTGCCTTCAAGAAGCCTTTCGCTAAGCCTGTTCTTGTGGAATTGGCAAAGGGATATTTGGAAGCCCATAGAGGGCTATAGTGAAAAGGAAATATCTTCCGTTGAAAACTGGAAAGAAGCTTGAGAAACTGCTCTGTGTTCTTTCAACTCATCTCACAGAGTTACATCTTTCCCTTCAAGAAGCCTTTCGCTAAGGCTGTTCTTGTGGAATTGGCAAACGGATATTTGGAAGCCCATAGAGGGCTATGGTGTAAAAGGAAATATCTTTCGTTCAAAACTGGAAAGAAGCTTTCTGAAGAACTACTCTGTGTTCTGTTAATTCATCTCACAGAGTTACATCTTTCCCTTCAGGAATCCTTTCGCTAAGGCTGTTCTTGTGGAATTGGCAAAGGGATATTTGGAATCCCATAGAGGGTTATAGTGAAAAAGGAAATATCTTCCGTTCAAAACTGGAAAGAAGCTTTCTGAAGAACTACTCTGTGTTCTGTTAATTCATCTCACAGAGTTACATCTTTCCCTTCAGGAAGCCTTTCGCTAAGGCTGTTCTTGTGGAATTGGCAAAGGGATATTTGGAAGCCCATAGAGGGCTATGGTGAAAAGGGAAATATCTTCCGTTCAAAACTGGAAAGAAGCTTTCTGAAGAAATGCTCTGTGTTCTGTTAATTCATCTCACAGAGTTACATCTTTCCCTTCAAGAAGCCTTTCGCTAAGGCTGTTCTTGTGGAATTGGCAAAGGGATATTTGGAAGCCCATAGAGGGCTATGGTGAAAAAGGAAATATCTTCCGTTCAAAGCTGGAAAGAAGCTTTCTGAGAAACTGCTCTGTGTTCTGTTAATTCATCTCACAGAGTTACATCTTTCCCTTCAAGAAGCCTTTCGCTAAGGCTGTTCTTGTGGAATTGGCAAAGGATATTTGGAAGCCCATAGAGGCTATGGTGAAAAGGAAATATCTTCCGTTCAAAGCTGGAAAGAAGCTTTCTGAGAAACTGCTCTGTGTTCTGTTAATTCATCTCACAGAGTTACATCTTTCCTTCAAGAAGCCTATCGCTAAGGCTGTTCTTGTGGAATTGGCAAAGGATATTTGGAAGCCCATAGAGGGCTATGGTGAAAAGGAAATATCTTCCGTTCAAAGCTGGAAAGAAGCTTTCTGAGAAACTGCTCTGTGTTCTGTTAATTCATCTCACAGAGTTACATCTTTCCTTCAAGAAGCCTTTCGCTAAGGCTGTTCTTGTGGAATTGGCAAAGGATATTTGGAAGCCCATAGAGGGTTATAGTGAAAAAGGAAATATCTTCCGCTTCAAAACTGGAAAGAAGCTTTCTGAGAAACTGCTCTGTGTTCTGTTAATTTATCTCACAGAGTTACATCTTTCCTTCAAAAGCCTTTCGCTAAGGCTGTTCTTGTGGAATTGGCAAAGGATATTTGGAAGCCCATAGAGGGCTATAGTGAAAAGGAAATATCTTCCGTTCAAAACTGGAAAGAAGCTTTCTGAGAAACTGCTCTGTGTTCTGTTAATTTATCTCACAGAGTTACATCTTTCCTTCAAGAAGCCTTCGCTAAGGCTGTTCTTGTGGAATTGGCAAAGGATATTTGGAAGCCCATAGGGCTATGGTGAAAAGGAAATATCTTCCGTTCAAAACTGGAAAGAAGCTTTCTGAGAAACTGCTCTGTGTTCTGTTAATTCATCTCACAGAGTTACATCTTTCCTTCAAGAAGCCTTTCGCTAAGGCTGTTCTTGTGGAATTGGCAAAGGATATTTGGAAGCCCATAGAGGGCTATGGTGAAAAGGAAATATCTTCCGTTCAAAACTGGAAAGAAGCTTTCTGAGAAACTGCTCTGTGTTCTGTTAATTCATCTGACAGAGTTACATCTTTCCTTCAAGAAGCCTTTCACTAAATCTGTTCTTGTGGAATTAGCAAAGGATATTTGGAAGCCCATAGAGGCCTATGGTGAAAAAGGAAATATCTTCAGCTCAAAACTTGAAAGAAGCTTTCTGAGAAACTGCTCTGTGTTCTGTTAATTCATCTCACAGAGTTACATCTTTCCTTCAAGAAGCCTTTCGCTAAGGCTGTTCTTGTGGAATTGGCAAAGGATATTTGGAAGCCCATAGAGGGCTACGGTGAAAAAGGAAATATCTTCCGTTCAAAACTGGAAAGAAGCTTTCTGAGAAACTGCTCTGTGTTCTGTTAATTCATCTCACAGAGTTACATCTTTCCTTCAAGAAGCCTTTCGCTAAGGCTGTTCTTGTGGAATTGGCAAAGGGATATTTGGAAGCCCATAGAGGGCTATGGTGAAAAGGAAATATCTTCAGTTCAAAACTGGAAAGAAGCTTTCTGAGAAACTGCTCTGCCTTCTGTTAATTCATCTCACAGAGTTACATCTTTCCCTTCAAGAAGCCTTTCGCTAAGGCTGTTCTTGTGGAATTGGCCAAGGGATATTTGGAAGCCCATAGAGGGCTACGGTGAAAAAGGAAATATCTTCCGTTCAAAACTGGAAAGAAGCTTTCTCAGAAACTGCTCTGTGTTCTTTCAACTCATCTCACAGAGTTACATCTTTCCCTTCAAGAAGCCTTTCGCTAAGGCTGTTCTTGTGGAATTGGCAAAGAGATATTTGGAAGCCCATAGAGGGCTATGGTGAAAAAGGAAATATCTTCCGCTCAAAACTTGAAAGAAGCTTTCTGAGAAACTGCTCTGTGTTCTGTTAATTCATCTGACAGAGATACATCTTTCCCTTCAAGAAGCCTTTCACTAAATCTGTTCTTGTGGAATTCGCAAAGGGATATTTGGAAGCCCATAGAGGGCTATGGTGAAAAAGGAAATATCTTCCGCTCAAAACTTGAAAGAAGCTTTCTGAGAAACTGCTCTGTGTTCTTTTAATTCATCTCACAGAGTTACATCTTTGCCTTCAAGAAGCCTTTCGCTAAGCCTGTTCTTGTGGAATTGGCAAAGGGATATTTGGAAGCCCATAGAGGGCTATAGTGAAAAAGGAAATATCTTCCGTTGAAAACTGGAAAGAAGCTTTCTCAGAAACTGCTCTGTGTTCTTTCAACTCATCTCACAGAGTTACATCTTTCCCTTCAAGAAGCCTTTCGCTAAGGCTGTTCTTGTGGAATTGGCAAACGGATATTTGGAAGCCCATAGAGGGCTATGGTGTAAAAGGAAATATCTTTCGTTCAAAACTGGAAAGAAGCTTTCTGAAGAACTACTCTGTGTTCTGTTAATTCATCTCACAGAGTTACATCTTTCCCTTCAGGAATCCTTTCGCTAAGGCTGTTCTTGTGGAATTGGCAAAGGGATATTTGGAATCCCATAGAGGGTTATAGTGAAAAAGGAAATATCTTCCGTTCAAAACTGGAAAGAAGCTTTCTGAAGAACTACTCTGTGTTCTGTTAATTCATCTCACAGAGTTACATCTTTCCTTCAAGAAGCCTTCGCTAAGGCTGTTCTTGTGGAATTGGCAAAGGATATTTGGAAGCCATAGAGGGCTATGGTGAAAAGGAAATATCTTCCGCTCAAAACTGGAAAGAAGCTTGAAGAAATGCTCTGTGTTCTGTTAATTCATCTCACAGAGTTACATCTTTCCTTCAAGAAGCCTTTCGCTAAGGCTGTTCTTGTGGAATTGGCAAGGATATTTGGAAGCCCATAGAGGGCTATGGTGAAAAGGAAATATCTTCCGCTCAAAGCTGGAAAGAAGCTTGAGAAACTGCTCTGTGTTCTGTTAATTCATCTCACAGAGTTACATCTTTCCTTCAAGAAGCCTATCGCTAAGGCTGTTCTTGTGGAATTGGCAAAGGATATTTGGAAGCCCATAGAGGGCTATGGTGAAAAGGAAATATCTTCCGCTCAAAGCTGGAAAGAAGCTTTCTGAGAAACTGCTCTGTGTTCTGTTAATTCATCTCACAGAGTTACATCTTTCCTTCAAGAAGCCTATCGCTAAGGCTGTTCTTGTGGAATTGGCAAAGGATATTTGGAAGCCCATAGAGGGCTATGGTGAAAAGGAAATATCTTCCGCTCAAAACTGGAAAGAAGGTTTCTGAGAAACTGCTCTGTGTTCTGTTAATTTATCTCACAGAGTTACATCTTTCCTTCAAGAAGCCTTCGCTAAGGCTGTTCTTGTGGAATTGGCAAAGGATATTTGGAAGCCCATAGAGGCTATGGTGAAAAAGGAAATATCTTCCGTTCAAAACTGGAAAGAAGCTTTCTGAGAAACTGCTCTGTGTTCTGTTAATTCATCTCACAGAGTTACATCTTTCCTTCAAGAAGCCTTCGCTAAGGCTGTTCTTGTGGAATTGGCAAAGGATATTTGGAAGCCCATAGAGGGCTATGGTGAAAAGGAAATATCTTCCGTTCAAAACTGGAAAGAAGGTTTCTGAGAAACTGCTCTGTGTTCTGTTAATTTATCTCACAGAGTTACATCTTTCCTTCAAGAAGCCTTCGCTAAGGCTGTTCTTGTGGAATTGGCAAAGGATATTTGGAAGCCCATAGAGGGCTATGGTGAAAAAGGAAATATCTTCCGCTCAAAACTGGAAAGAAGCTTTCTGAGAAACTGCTCTGTGTTCTGTTAATTCATCTCACAGAGTTACATCTTTCCTTGCAAGAAGCCTATCGCTAAGGCTGTTCTTGTGGAATTGGCAAAGGGATATTTGGAAGCCCATAGAGGGCTATGGTGAAAAAGGAAATATCTTCCTCTCAAAACTTGAAAGAAGCTTTCTGAGAAAGTGCTCTGTGTTCTTTTAATTCATCTCACAGAGTTACATCTTTCCCTTCAAGAAGCCTTTCGCTAAGCCTGTTCTTGTGGAATTGGCAAAGGGATATTTGGAAGCCCATAGAGGGCTATAGTGAAAAAGGAAATATCTTCCGTTCAAAACTGGAAAGAAGCTTTCTGAGAAACTGCTCTGTGTTCTTTCAACTCATCTCACAGAGTTACATCTTTCCCTTCAAGAAGCCTTTCGCTAAGGCTGTTCTTGTGGAATTGGCAAACGGATATTTGGAAGCCCATAGAGGGCTATGGTGTAAAAGGAAATATCTTTCGTTCAAAACTGGAAAGAAGCTTTCTGAAGAACTACTCTGTGTTCTGTTAATTCATCTCACAGAGTTACATCTTTCCCTTCAGGAATCCTTTCGCTAAGGCTGTTCTTGTGGAATTGGCAAAGGGATATTTGGAATCCCATAGAGGGTTATAGTGAAAAAGGAAATATCTTCCGTTCAAAACTGGAAAGAAGCTTTCTGAAGAACTACTCTGTGTTCTGTTAATTCATCTGACAGAGTTACATCTTTCCCTTCAAGAAGCCTTTCGCTAATGCTGTTCTTGTGGAGTTGGCAAAGGGATATTTGGAAGCCCATAGAGGGCTATGGTGAAAAAGGAAATATCTTCCATTCAAAGCTGGAAAGAAGCTTTCTGAGAAACTGCTCTGTGTTCTGTTAATTTATCTCACAGAGTTACGTCTTTCCCTTCAAGAAGCCTATCGCTAAGGCTGTTCTTGTGGGATTGGCAAAGGGATATGTGGAAGCCCATAGAGGGCTATAGTGAAAAAGGAAATATCTTCCGTTCAAAACTGGAAAGAAGCTTTCTGAGAAACTGCTCTGTGTTCTTTTAACTCATCTCACAGAGTTACATCTTTCCCTTCAAGAAGCCTTTCGCTAAGACTGTTCTTGTGGAATTGGCAAAGGGATATTTCGAAGCCCGTAGAGGGCTATGGTGAAAAAGGAAATATCTTCCGTTCAAAACTGGAAAGAAGCTTTCTGAGAAACTGCTCTGTGTTCTTTTAATTCATCTCACAGAGTTACATCTTTCCCTTCAAGAAACCTTTCGCTAAGGCTGTTCTTGTTGAATTGGCAAAGGGATATTTGGAAGCCCATAGAGGGCTATAGTGAAAAAGGAAATATCTTCCGTTCAAAACTGGAAAGAAGCTTTCTGAGAAACTGCTCTGTGTTCTGTTCATTCATCTCACAGAGTTACATCTTTCCCTTCAAGAAGCCTTTCGCTAAGGCTGTTCTTGTGGAAATGGCAAAGAGATATTTGGAATCCCAAAGAGGGCTATGGTGAAAAAGGAAATATCTTCCGCTCAAAACTGGAAAGAAGCTTTCTGAGAAACTGCTCTGTGTTCTGTTAATTTATCTCACAGAGTTACATCTTTCCCTTCAAGGAGCCTTTTGCTAAGGCTGTTCTTGTGGAATTGGCAAAGGGATATTTGGAAGCCCATAGAGGGCTATGGTGAAAAAGGAAATATCTTCCGTTCAAAGCTGGAAAGAAGCTTTCTGGGAAACTGCTCTGTGTTCTGTTAATTCATCTCACAGAGTTACATCTTTCCCTTCAAGAAGCCTTTCGCTAAGGCTGTTCTTGTGGAATTGGCAAAGGGATATTTGGAAGCCCATAGAGGGCTATGGTGAAAAGGAAATATCTTCCGTTCAAAACTGGAAAGAAGCTTGAGAAACTGCTCTGTGTTCTTTTAACTCATCTCACAGAGTTACATCTTTCCTTCAAGAAGCCTTTCGCTAAGGCTGTTCTTGTGGAATTGGCAAAGGGATATTTGGAAGCCCATAGAGGGCTATGGTGAAAAAGGAAATATCTTCAGTTCAAAACTGGAAAGAAGCTTTCTGAGAAACTGCTCTGTCTTCTGTTAATTCATCTCACAGAGTTACATCTTTCCCTTCAAGAAGCCTTTCGCTAAGGCTGTTCTTGTGGAATTGGCAAAGAGATATTTGGAAGCCCAAAGAGGGCTATGGTGAAAACGGAAATATCTTCCGTTCAAAACTGGAAAGAAGCTTTCTGAGAAACTGCTCTGTGTTCTGTTAATTCATCTGACAGAGATACATCTTTCCCTTCAAGAAGCCTTTCACTAAATCTGTTCTTGTGGAATTCGCAAAGGGATATTTGGAAGCCCATAGAGGGCTATGGTGAAAAAGGAAATATCTTCCGCTCAAAACTTGAAAGAAGGTTTCTGAGAAACTGCTCTGTGTTCTTTTAATTCATCTCACAGAGTTACATCTTTGCCTTCAAGAAGCCTTTCGCTAAGCCTGTTCTTGTGGAATTGGCAAAGGGATATTTGGAAGCCCATAGAGGGCTATAGTGAAAAAGGAAATATCTTCCGTTGAAAACTGGAAAGAAGCTTTCTGAGAAACTGCTCTGTGTTCTTTCAACTCATCTCACAGAGTTACATCTTTCCCTTCAAGAAGCCTTTCGCTAAGGCTGTTCTTGTGGAATTGGCAAACGGATATTTGGAAGCCCATAGAGGGCTATGGTGTAAAAGGAAATATCTTTCGTTCAAAACTGGAAAGAAGCTTTCTGAAGAACTACTCTGTGTTCTGTTAATTCATCTCACAGAGTTACATCTTTCCCTTCAAGAAGCCTTTCGCTAAGGCTGTTCTTGTGGAATTGGCAAAGGGATATTTGGAATCCCATACAGGGTTATAGTGAAAAAGGAAATATCTTCCGTTCAAAACTGGAAAGAAGCTTTCTGAAGAACTACTCTGTGTTCTGTTAATTCATCTCACAGAGTTACATCTTTCCCTTCAGGAAGCCTTTCGCTAAGGCTGTTCTTGTGGAATTGGCAAAGGGATATTTGGAAGCCCGTAGAGGGCTATGGTGAAAAGGGAAATACCTTCCGTTCAAAACTGGAAAGAAGCTTTCTGAAGAAATGCTCTGTGTTCTGTTAATTCATCTCACAGAGTTACATCTTTCCCTTCAAGAAGCCTTTCGCTAAGGCTGTTCTTGTGGAATTGGCAAAGGGATATTTGGAAGCAAATAGAGGGCTATGGTGAAAAAGGAAATATCTTCCGTTCAAAGCTGGAAAGAAGCTTTCTGAGAAACTGCTCTGTGTTCTGTTAATTCATCTCACAGAGTTACATCTTTCCCTTCAAGAAGCCTATCGCTAAGGCTGTTCTTGTGGAATTGGCAAAGGGATATTTGGAAGCCCATAGAGGGCTATGGTGAAAAAGGAAATATCTTCCGTTCTAAACTGGAAAGAAGGTTTCTGAGAAACTGCTCTATGTTCTGTTAATTTATCTCACAGAGTTACATCTTTCCCTTCAAGAAGCCTTTCGCTAAGGCTGTTCTTGTGGAATTGGCAAAGGGATATTTGGAAGCCCATAGAGGGCTAGGGTGAAAAGGTAAATATCTTCCGTTCAAAACTGGAAAGAAGCTTTCTGAGAAACTGCTCTGTGTTCTGTTAATTCATCTCACAGAGTTACATCTTTCCTTTCAAGAAGCCTTTCCCTAAGGCTGTTCTTGTGGAATTGGCAAAGGGATATTTGGAAGCCCATAGAGGGCTATGGTGAAAAAGGAAATATCTTCCTCTCAAAACTTGAAAGAAGCTTTCTGAGAAAGTGCTCTGTGTTCTTTTAATTCATCTCACAGAGTTACATCTTTCCCTTCAAGAAGCCTTTCGCTAAGGCTGTTCTTGTGGAATTGCCAAAGGGATATTTGGAAGCAAATAGAGGGCTATGGTGAAAAAGGAAATATCTTCCGTTCAAAACTGGAAAGAAGCTTTTTGAGAAACTGCTCTGTGTTCTTTTAACTCATCTCACAGAGTTACATCTTTCCCTTCAAGAAGCCTTTCGCTAAGGCTGTTCTTGTGGAATTGGCAAAGGGATATTTAGAAGTCCATAGAGGGCTATGGTGATAAAGGAAATACCTTCCGCTCAAAACTTGAAAGAAGCTTACTGAGAAACTGCTCTGTGTTCTTTTAATTCATCTCACAGAGTTACATCTTTCCCTTCAAGAAGCCTTTCGCTTAGGTTGTTCTTGTGGAATTGGCAAAGGGATATTTAGAAGTCCATAGAGGGCTATGGTGAAAAAGGAAATATCTTCCGTTCAAAACTGGAAAGAAGCTTTCTGAGAAACTGCTCTGTGTTCTTTTAACTCATCTCACAGAGTTACATCTCTTTCTTCAAGAAGCCTTTCGCTAAGGCTGTTCTTGTGGAATTGGCAAAGGCATATTTGGAAGCCCGTAGAGGGCTATGGTGAAAAAGGAAATATCTTCCGTTCAAAACTGGAAAGAAGCTTTCTGAAGAAATGCTCTGTGTTCTGTTAATTCATCTCACAGAGTTACATCTTTCCCTTCAAGAAGCCTTTCGCTAAGGCTGTTCTTGTGGAGTTGGCAAAGGGATATTTGGAAGCCCTTAGAGGGCTATGGTGAAAAGGAAATATCTTCCGCTCAAAACTGGAAAGAAGCTTGAGAAACTGCTCTGTGTTCTGTTAATTTATCTCACAGAGTTACATCTTTCCTTCAAGGAGCCTTTTGCTAAGGCTGTTCTTGTGGAATTGGCAAAGGATATTTGGAAGCCCTTAGAGGGCTATGGTGAAAAAGAAATATCTTCCGCTCAAAGCTGGAAAGAAGCTTTCTGACAAACTGCTCTGTGTTCTGTTAATTTATCTCACAGAGTTACATCTTTCCTTCAAGGAGCCTTTTGCTAAGGCTGTTCTTGTGGAATTGGCAAAGGATATTTGAAGCCCATAGAGGGCTATGGTGAAAAAGGAAATATCTTCCGCTCAAAGCTGGAAAGAAGCTTGAGAAACTGCTCTGTGTTCTGTTAATTCATCTCACAGAGTTACATCTTTCCTTCAAGAAGCCTTTCGCTAAGGCTGTTCTTGTGGAATTGGCAAAGGATATTTGGAAGCCCATAGAGGGCTATGGTGAAAAAGGAAATATCTTCCGTTCAAAACTGGAAAGAAGCTTGAGAAACTGCTCTGTGTTCTTTTAACTCATCTCACAGAGTTACATATTTCCTTCAAGAAGCCTTTCGCTAAGGCTGTTCTTGTGGAATTGGCAAAGGATATTTGGAAGCCCTTAGAGGGCTATGGTGAAAAAGGAAATATCTTCCGTTCAAAACTGGAAAGAAGCTTTCTGAAGAACTGCTCTGTGTTCTGTTAATTCATCTCACAGAGTTACATCTTTCCCTTCAAGAAGCCTTTCGCTAAGGCTGTTCTTGTGGAATTGGCAAAGGGATATTTGGAATTCCATAGAGCGCTATGGTGAAAAAGGAAATATCTTCCGTTCAAAGCTGGAAAGAAGCTTTCTGAGAAACTGCTCTGTGTTCTGTTAATTCATCTCACAGAGTTACATCTTTCTTTTCAAGAAGCCTTTCGCTAAGGCTCTTCTTGTGGAATTGGCAAAGGGATATTCGGAAGCCCATAGAGGGCTATGGTGAAAAAGGAAATATCTTCCGTTCAAAACTGGAAAGAAGCTTTCTGAAGAACTGCTCTGTGTTCTGTTAATTCATCTCACAGAGTTACATCTTTCCCTTCAAGAAGCCTTTCGCTAAGGCTGTTCTTGTGGAATTGGCAAAGGGATATTTGGAAGCCCATAGAGGGCTATGGTGAAAAAGGAAATATCTTCCGCTCAAAACTTGAAAGAAGCTTTCTGAGAAACTGCTCTGGGTTCTTTTAATTCATCTCACAGAGTTACATCTTTGCCTTCAAGAAGCCTTTCGCTATGGCTGTTCTTGTGGAATTGGCAAAGGGATATTTGGAAGCCCATAGAGGGCTATAGTGAAAAAGGAAATATCTTCCGTTCAAAACTGGAAAGAAGCTTTCTGAGAAACTGCTCTGTGTTCTTTCAACTCATCTCACAGAGTTACATCTTTCCCTTCAAGAAGCCTTTCGCTAAGGCTGTTCTTGTGGAATTGGCAAACGGATATTTGGAAGCCCATAGAGGGCTATTGTGTAAAAGGAAATATCTTTCGTTCAAAACTGGAAAGAAGCTTTCTGAAGAACTACTCTGTGTTCTGTTAATTCATCTCACAGAGTTACATCTTTCCCTTCAGGAATCCTTTCGCTAAGACTGTTCTTGTGGAATTGGCAAAGGGATATTTGGAAGCCCATAGAGGGCTATGGTGAAAAACGAAATATCTTCCGTTCAAAGCTGGAAAGAAGCTTTCTGAGAAACTGCTCTGTGTTCTGTTAATTCATCTCACAGAGTTACATCTTTCCCTTCAAGAAGCCTTTCGCTAAGGCTGTTCTTGTGGAATT
Organism: Erythrocebus patas; assembly: GCA_023783455.1. Classification (NCBI taxonomy): domain Eukaryota; kingdom Metazoa; phylum Chordata; class Mammalia; order Primates; family Cercopithecidae; genus Erythrocebus; species Erythrocebus patas. The sequence goes on along the minus strand of JAKFHT010000759.1, from coordinate 24,580 downwards.
GGCAAAGGGATATTTGGAAGCCAATAGAGGGCTATGGTGAAAAAGGAAATATCTTCCGTTCAAAACTGGAAAGAAGCTTTCTGAGAAACTGCTCTGTGTTCTGTTAATTTATCTCACAGAGTTACATCTTTCCCTTCAAGGAGCCTTTTGCTAAGGCTGTTCTTGTGGAATTGGCAAGGGGATATTTGGAAGCCCATAGAGGGCTATGGTGAAAAAGGAAATATCTTCCGTTCAAAGCGGAAAGAAGCTTTCTGAGAAACTGCTCTGTGTTCTGTTAAGTCATCTAACAGAGTTACATCTTTCCCTTCCAGAAGCCTTTCGCTAAGGCTGTTCTTGTGGAATTGGCAAAGGGATATTTGGAAGCCCATAGAGGGCTATGTTGAAAAAGGAAATATCTTCCGTTCAAAACTGGAAAGAAGCTTTCTGAGAAACTGCTCTGTGTTCTTTTAACTCATCTCACAGAGTTACATCTTTCCCTTCAAGAAGCCTTTCGCTAAGGCTGTTCTTGTGGAATTGGCAAAGGGATATTTGGAAGCCCATAGAGGGCTATGGTGAAAAAGGAAATATCTTCCGCTCAAAACTTGAAAGAAGCTTTCTGAGAGACTGCTCTGTGTTCTTTTAATTCATCTCACAGAGTTACATCTTTGCCTTCAAGAAGCCTTTCGCTAAGGCTGTTCTTGTGGAATTGGCAAAGGGATATTTGGAAGCCCATAGAGGGCTATGGTGAAAAAGGAAATATCTTCCGTTCAAAACTGGAAAGAAGCTTTCTGAGAAACTGCTCTGCGTTCTTTCAATTCATCTCACAGAGTTACATCTTTCCCTTCAAGAAGCCTTTCGCTAAGGCTGTTCTTGTGGAATTGGCAAACCGATATTTGGAAGCCCATAGAGGGCTATGGTGTAAAAGGAAATATCTTTCGTTCAAAACTGGAAAGAAGCTTTCTGAAGAACTACTCTGTGTTCTGTTAATTCATCTCACAGAGTTACATCTTTGCCTTCAAGAAGCCTTTCGCTAAGGCTGTTCTTGTGGAATTGGCAAAGGGATATTTGGAATCCCATAGAGGGTTATGGTGAAAAAGGAAATATCTTCCGTTCAAAACTGGAAAGAATCTTTCTGAGAAACTGCTCTGTGTTCTGTTAATTCCTCTCACAGAGTTACATCTTTCCCTTCAGGAAGCCTTTCGCTAAGGCTGTTCTTGTGGAATTGGCAAAGGGATATTTGGAACCCCATAGATTGCTATGGTGAAAAAGGAAATATCTTCCGCTCAAAACTTGAAAGAAGCTTTCTGAGAAACTGCTCTGTGTTCTGTTAATTCATCTCACAGAGTTACATCTTTCCCTTCAAGAAGCCTATCGCTAAGCCTGTTCTTGTGGAATTGGCAAAGGGATATTTGGAAGCCCATAGAGGGCTATGGTGAAAAAGGAAATATCTTCCGTTCAAAACTGGAAAGAAGCTTTCTGAGAAACTGCTCTGTGTTCTGTTAATTCATCTCACAGAGTTACATCTTTCCCTTCAAGAAGCCTTTCGCTAAGGCTGTTCTTGTGGAATTGGCAAAGGGATATTTGGAAGCCCATAGAGGGCTAAGGTGAAAAAGGAAATATCTTCCGTTCAAAACTGGAATGAAGCTTTCTGAAGAACTGCTCTGTGTTCTGTTCATTCATCTCACATAGTTACATCTTTCCCTTCAAGAAGCCTTTCGCTAAGGCTGTTCTTGTGGAATTGGCAAAGGGATATTTGGAAGCCCATAGAGGGCTATGGTGAAAAAGGAAATATCTTCCGTTCAAAACTGGAAAGAAGCTTTCTGAGAAACTGCTCTGTGTTCTGTTAATTCATCTCACAGAGTTACATCTTTCCCTTCAAGAAGCCTTTCGCTAAGGCTGTTCTTGTGGAATTGGCAAAGGGATATTTGGAAGCCCATAGAGGGCTATGGTGAAAAAGGAAATACCTTCCGCTCAAAACTTGAAAGAAGCTTACTGAGAAACTGCTCTGTGTTCTTTTAATTCATCTCACAGAGTTACATTTTTCCCTTCAAGAAGCCTTTTGCTAAGGCTGTTCTTGTGGAATTGGCAAAGGGATATTTGGAAGTCCATAGAAGGCTATGGTGAAAAAGGAAATATCTTCCGTTCAAAACTGGAAAGAAGGTTTCTGAGAAAATGCTCTGTGTTCTTTTAATTCATCTCACAGAGTTACATCTTTCCCTTCAAGAAGCCTTTCGCTAAGGCTGTTCTTGTGGAATTGGCAAAGGGATATTTCGAAGCCCATAGAGGGCTATGGTGAAAAAGGAAATATCTTCCGTTCAAAACTGGAAAGAAGCTTTCTGAAGAAATTCTCTGTGTTCTGTTAATTCATCTCACAGAGTTACATCTTTCCCTTCAAGAAGCCTTTCGCTAAGGCTGTTCTTGTGCAATTGCCAAAGGGATATTTGGAAGCCCATAGAAGGCTATGGTGAAAAAGGAAATATCTTCCGTTCAAAATTGGAAAGAAGCTTTCTGAGAAACTGCTCTGTGTTCTTTTAATTCATCTCACAGAGTTACATCTTTCCCTTCAAGAAGCCTATCGCTAAGGCTGTTCTTGTGGAATTGGCAAAGGGATATTTGGAAGCCCATAGAGGGCTATACTGAAAAAGGAAATATCTTCCGTTCAAAACTGGAAAGAAGCTTTCTGAGAAACTGCTCTGTGTTCTGTTTATTCATCTCACAGAGTTACATCTTTCCCTTCAAGAAGCCTTTCGCTAAGGCTGTTCTGGTGGAATTGGCAAAGGGATATTTGGAAGCCCATAGAGGGCTATGGTGAAAAAGGAAATATCTTCCCTTCAAAACTGAAAAGAAGCTTTCTGAGAAACTGCTCTGTGTTCTGTTAATTCATCTCACAGAGTTACATCTTTCCCTTCAAGAAGCCTTTCGCTAAGGCTGTTCTTGTGGAATTGGCAAAGGGATATTTGGAAGCCCATAGAGGGCTATGGTGAAAAAGGAAATATCTTCCGCTCAAAACTTGAAAGAAGCTTTCTGAAGAACTGCTCTGTGTTCTGTAAATTCATCTCACAGAGTTACATCTTTCCCTTCAAGAAGCCTTTCGCTAAGGCTGTTCTTGTGGAATTGGCAAAGGGATATTTGGAAGCCCATAGAGGGCTATGGTGAAAAAGGAAATATCTTCCCTTCAAAGCTGTAAGAAGTTTTCTGAGAAACTGCTCTGTGTTCTGTTAATTCATCTCACAGAGTTACATCTTTCCCTTCAAGAAGCCTATCGCTAAGGCTGTTCTTGTGGAATTGGCAAAGGGATATTTGGAAGCCCATAGAGGGCTATGGTGAAAAAGGAAATATCTTCCGCTCAAAACTGGAAAGAAGCTTTCTGAGAAACTGCTCTGGGTTCTTTTAATTCATCTCACAGAGTTACATCTTTCCCTTCAAGAAGCCTTTCGCTAAGGCTGTTCTTGTGGAATTGGCAAAGGGATATTTGGAAGCCCATAGAGGGCTATGGTGAAAAAGGAAATCTCTTGCGTTCAAGACTCGAAAGAAGCTTTCTGAAGAAATGCTCTGTGTTCTGTTAATTCATCTCACAGAGTTACATCTTTCCCTTCAAGAAGCCTTTCGCTAAGGCTCTTCTTGTGGAATTGGCAAAGGGATATTTGGAAGCCCATAGAGGGCTATGGTGATAAAAGAAATATCTTCCGTTCAAAGCTGGAAAGAAGCTTTCTGAGAAACTGCTCTGTGTTCTGTTAATTCATCTCACAGAGTTACATCTTTCCCTTCAAGAAGCCCATCGCTATGGCTGTTCTTGTGGAATTGGCAAAGGGATATTTGGAAGCCCATAGAGGCTATACTGAAAAGGAAATATCTTCCGTTCAAAACTGGAAAGAAGCTTTCTGAGAAACTGCTCTGTGTTCTGTTAATTCATCTCACAGAGTTACATCTTTCCCTTCAAGAAGCCTTTTGCTAAGGCTGTTCTTGTGGAATTGGCCAAGGGATATTTGGAAGTCCATAGATTGCTATGGTGAAAAAGGAAATATCTTCCGTTCAAAACTGGAAAGAAGCTTTCTGAGAAACTGCTCTGTGTTCTGTTAATTCATCTCACAGAGTTACATCTTTCCCTTCAAGAAGCCTTTCCCTAAGGCTGTTCTAGTGGAATTATCAAAGGGATATTTGGAAGTCCATAGAGGGCTATGGTGAAAAAGGAAATATCTTCCGTTCAAAACTGGAAAGAAGCTTTCTGAAGAACTGCTCTGTGTTCTGTTAATTCATCTCACAGAGTTACATCTTTCCCTTCAAGAAGCCTTTCGCTAAGGCTGTTCTTGTGGAATTCGCAAAGGGATATTTGGAAGCCCATAGAGGGCTATGGTGAAAAAGGAAATATCTTCCGCTCAAAACTTGAAAGAAGCTTTCTGAGAAACTGCTCTGGGTTCTTTTAATTCATCTCACAGAGTTACATCTTTGCCTTCAAGAAGCCTTTCGCTATGGCTGTTCTTGTGGAATTGGGAAAGGGATATTAGGAAGCCCATAGAGGGCTATAGTGAAAAAGGAAATATCTTCCGTTCAAAACTGGAAAGAAGCTTTCTGAGAAACTGCTCTGTGTTCTTTCAACTCATCTCACAGAGTTACATCTTTCCCTTCAAGAAGCCTTTCGCTAAGGCTGTTCTTGTGGAATTGGCAAAGGGATATTTGGAAGCCCATAGAGGGCTATTGTGTAAAAGGAAATATCTTTCGTTCAAAACTGGAAAGAAGCTTTCTGAAGAACTACTCTGTGTTCTGTTAATTCATCTCACAGAGTTACATCTTTCCCTTCAGGAATCCTTTCGCTAAGACTGTTCTTGTGGAATTGGCAAAGGGATATTTGGAAGCCCATAGAGGGCTATGGTGAAAAACGAAATATCTTCCGTTCAAAGCTGGAAAGAAGCTTTCTGAGAAACTGCTCTGTGTTCTGTTAATTCATCTCACAGAGTTACATCTTTCCCTTCAAGAAGCCTTTCGCTAAGGCTGTTCTTGTGGAATTGGCAAAGGGATATTTGGAAGCCAATAGAGGGCTATGGTGAAAAAGGAAATATCTTCCGTTCAAAACTGGAAAGAAGCTTTCTGAGAAACTGCTCTGTGTTCTGTTAATTTATCTCACAGAGTTACATCTTTCCCTTCAAGAAGCCTTTCGCTAAGGCTGTTCTTGTGGAATTGGCAAAGGATATTTGGAAGCCCATAGAGGGCTATGGTGAAAAAGGAAATATCTTCCGCTCAAAACTGGAAAGAAGCTTTCTGAGAAACTGCTCTGTGTTCTGTTAAGTCATCTCACAGAGTTACATCTTTCCCTTCAGAAGCCTTTCGCTAAGGCTGTTCTTGTGGAATTGGCAAACGGATATTTGGAAGCCCATAGAGGGCTATGGTTGAAAAAGGAAATATCTTCCGCTCAAAACTGGAAAGAAGCTTTCTGAGAAACTGCTCTGTGTTCTGTTAACTCATCTCACAGAGTTACATCTTTCCTTCAAGAAGCCTTTCGCTAAGGCTGTTCTTGTGGAATTGGCAAAGGATATTTGGAAGCCCATAGAGGGCTATGGTGAAAAAGGAAATATCTTCCGCTCAAAACTGGAAAGAAGCTTTCTGAGAAACTGCTCTGTGTTCTTTTAATTCATCTCACAGAGTTACATCTTTCCTTCAAGAAGCCTTTCGCTAAGGCTGTTCTTGTGGAATTGGCAAAGGATATTTGGAAGCCCATAGAGGGCTATGGTGAAAAAGGAAATATCTTCCGCTCAAAACTTGAAAGAAGCTTTCTGAGAAACTGCTCTGTGTTCTTTTAATTCATCTCACAGAGTTACATCTTTCCTTCAAGAAGCCTTTCGCTAAGGCTGTTCTTGTGGAATTGGCAAAGGATATTTGGAAGCCCATAGAGGGCTATGGTGAAAAAGGAAATATCTTCCGCTCAAAACTGGAAAGAAGCTTTCTGAAGAACTACTCTGTGTTCTGTTAATTCATCTCACAGAGTTACATCTTTCCTTCAAGAAGCCTTCGCTAAGGCTGTTCTTGTGGAATTGGCAAAGGATATTTGGAAGCCCATAGAGGGCTATGGTGAAAAAGGAAATATCTTCCGTTCAAAACTGGAAAGAAGCTTTCTGAGAAACTGCTCTGTGTTCTGTTAATTCATCTCACAGAGTTACATCTTTCCCTTCAGGAAGCCTTTCGCTAAGGCTGTTCTTGTGGAATTGGCAAAGGATATTTGGAAGCCCATAGAGGGCTATGGTGAAAAAGGAAATATCTTCCGCTCAAAACTGGAAAGAAGCTTTCTGAGAAACTGCTCTGTGTTCTGTTAATTCATCTCACAGAGTTACATCTTTCCTTCAAGAAGCCTTTCGCTAAGGCTGTTCTTGTGGAATTGGCAAAGGATATTTGGAAGCCCATAGAGGGCTATGGTGAAAAGGAAATATCTTCCGCTCAAAACTTGAAAGAAGCTTTCTGAGAAACTGCTCTGTGTTCTGTTAATTCATCTCACAGAGTTACATCTTTCCTTCAAGAAGCCTTTCGCTAAGGCTGTTCTTGTGGAATTGGCAAAGGATATTTGGAAGCCCATAGAGGGCTATGGTGAAAAGGAAATATCTTCCGCTCAAAACTGGAAAGAAGCTTTCTGAGAAACTGCTCTGTGTTCTGTTAATTCATCTCACAGAGTTACATCTTTCCTTCAAGAAGCCTTTCGCTAAGGCTGTTCTTGTGGAATTGGCAAAGGATATTTGGAAGCCCATAGAGGGCTATGGTGAAAAGGAAATATCTTCCGCTCAAAACTGGAAAGAAGCTTGAGAAACTGCTCTGTGTTCTGTTAATTCATCTCACAGAGTTACATCTTTCCTTCAAGAAGCCTTTCGCTAAGGCTGTTCTTGTGGAATTGGCAAAGGATATTTGGAAGCCCATAGAGGGCTATGGTGAAAAGGAAATATCTTCCGCTCAAAACTGAAAGAAGCTTGAGAAACTGCTCTGTGTTCTGTTAATTCATCTCACAGAGTTACATCTTTCCTTCAAGAAGCCTTTCGCTAAGGCTGTTCTTGTGGAATTGGCAAAGGATATTTGGAAGCCCATAGAGGGCTATGGTGAAAAGGAAATATCTTCCGCTCAAAACTGGAAAGAAGCTTTCTGAGAAACTGCTCTGTGTTCTTTAATTCATCTCACAGAGTTACATCTTTCCTTCAAGAAGCCTTCGCTAAGGCTGTTCTTGTGGAATTGGCAAAGGATATTTGGAAGCCCATAGAGGGCTATGGTGAAAAGGAAATATCTTCCGCTCAAAACTGGAAAGAAGCTTTCTGAGAAATGCTCTGTGTTCTGTTAATTCATCTCACAGAGTTACATCTTTCCTTCAAGAAGCCTTTCGCTAAGGCTGTTCTTGTGGAATTGGCAAAGGATATTTGGAAGCCCATAGAGGCTATGGTGAAAAGGAAATATCTTCCGCTCAAAACTGGAAAGAAGCTTGAGAAACTGCTCTGTGTTCTGTTAATTCATCTCACAGAGTTACATCTTTCCTTCAAGAAGCCTTTCGCTAAGGCTGTTCTTGTGGAATTGGCAAAGGATATTTGGAAGCCCATAGAGGGCTATGGTGAAAAGGAAATATCTTCCGCTCAAAACTGGAAAGAAGCTTTCTGAGAAACTGCTCTGTGTTCTTTAATTCATCTCACAGAGTTACATCTTTCCTTCAAGAAGCCTTTCGCTAAGGCTGTTCTTGTGGAATTGGCAAAGGATATTTGGAAGCCCATAGAGGGCTATGGTGAAAAGGAAATATCTTCCGCTTCAAAACTGGAAAGAAGCTTGAGAAACTGCTCTGTGTTCTGTTAATTCATCTCACAGAGTTACATCTTTCCTTCAAGAAGCCTTTCGCTAAGGCTGTTCTTGTGGAATTGGCAAAGGATATTTGGAAGCCCATAGAGGGCTATGGTGAAAAGGAAATATCTTCCTTCAAAACTGAAAGAAGCTTGAGAAACTGCTCTGTGTTCTGTAATTCATCTCACAGAGTTACATCTTTCCCTTCAAGAAGCCTTTCGCTAAGGCTGTTCTTGTGGAATTGGCAAGGGATATTTGGAAGCCCATAGAGGGCTATGGTGAAAAGGAAATATCTTCCTTCAAAACTTGAAAGAAGCTTTCTGAGAAACTGCTCTGTGTTCTGTTAATTCATCTCACAGAGTTACATCTTTCCCTTCAAGAAGCCTTTCGCTAAGGCTGTTCTTGTGGAATTGGCAAAGGATATTTGGAAGCCCATAGAGGGCTATGGTGAAAAGGAAATATCTTCCTTCAAAACTGGAAAGAAGCTTTCTGAGAAACTGCTCTGTGTTCTTTAATTCATCTCACAGAGTTACATCTTTCCCTTCAAGAAGCCTTTCGCTAAGGCTGTTCTTGTGGAATTGGCAAAGGATATTTGGAAGCCCATAGAGGGCTATGGTGAAAAGGAAATATCTTCCGCTCAAAACTGGAAAGAAGCTTTCTGAGAAACTGCTCTGTGTTCTGTTAATTCATCTCACAGAGTTACATCTTTCCTTCAAGAAGCCTTTCGCTAAGGCTGTTCTTGTGGAATTGGCAAAGGATATTTGGAAGCCCATAGAGGGCTATGGTGAAAAGGAAATATCTTCCGCTCAAAGCTGGAAAGAAGCTTTCTGAGAAACTGCTCTGTGTTCTGTTAATTCATCTCACAGAGTTACATCTTTCCTTCAAGAAGCCTATCGCTAAGGCTGTTCTTGTGGAATTGGCAAAGGATATTTGGAAGCCCATAGAGGGCTATACTGGTGAAAAAGGAAATATCTTCCGCTCAAAACTGGAAAGAAGCTTTCTGAGAAACTGCTCTGTGTTCTGTTAATTCATCTCACAGAGTTACATCTTTCCTTCAAGAAGCCTTTCGCTAAGGCTGTTCTTGTGGAATTGGCCAAGGGATATTTGGAAGCCCATAGAGGGCTATGGTGAAAAAGGAAATATCTTCCGCTCAAAACTGGAAAGAAGCTTTCTGAGAAACTGCTCTGTGTTCTGTTAATTCATCTCACAGAGTTACATCTTTCCTTCAAGAAGCCTTTCGCTAAGGCTGTTCTTGTGGAATTGGCAAAGGATATTTGGAAGTCCATAGAGGGCTATGGTGAAAAGGAAATATCTTCCGCTCAAAACTGGAAAGAAGCTTTCTGAGAAACTGCTCTGTGTTCTGTTAATTCATCTCACAGAGTTACATCTTTCCTTCAAGAAGCCTTCGCTAAGGCTGTTCTTGTGGAATTAGCAAAGGATATTTGAAGCCCATAGAGGGCTATGGTGAAAAGGAAATATCTTCCGCTCAAAACTGGAAAGAAGCTTGAGAAACTGCTCTGTGTTCTGTTAATTCATCTCACAGAGTTACATCTTTCCCTTCAAGAAGCCTTTATCGCTAAGGCTGTTCTTGTGGAATTGGCAAAGGATATTTGAAGCCCATAGAGGGCTATGGTGAAAAGGAAATATCTTCCGCTCAAAACTGGAAAGAAGCTTTCTGAGAAACTGCTCTGTGTTCTGTTAATTCATCTCACAGAGTTACATCTTTCCTTCAAGAAGCCTTCGCTAAGGCTGTTCTTGTGGAATTGGCAAAGGATATTTGGAAGCCCATAGAGGGCTATGGTGAAAAGGAAATATCTTCCGCTCAAAACTGGAAAGAAGCTTTCTGAGAAACTGCTCTGTGTTCTTTTAATTCATCTCACAGAGTTACATCTTTCCCTTCAAGAAGCCTTTCGCTAAGGCTGTTCTTGTGGAATTGGCAAAGGATATTTGGAAGCCCATAGAGGGCTATGGTGAAAAAGGAAATATCTTCCGCTCAAAACTGGAAAGAAGGTTTCTGAGAAACTGCTCTGTGTTCTTTTAACTCATCTCACAGAGTTACATCTTTCCTTCAAGAAGCCTTTCGCTAAGGCTGTTCTTGTGGAATTGGCAAAGGATATTTGGAAGCCCATAGAGGGCTATGGTGAAAAGGAAATATCTTCCGCTCAAAACTGGAAAGAAGCTTGAGAAACTGCTCTGTGTTCTTTAATTCATCTCACAGAGTTACATCTTTCCTTCAAGAAGCCTTTCGCTAAGGCTGTTCTTGTGGAATTGGCAAAGGATATTTGGAAGCCCATAGAGGGCTATGGTGAAAAGGAAATATCTTCCGCTTCAAAACTGGAAAGAAGCTTTCTGAGAAACTGCTCTGTGTTCTGTTAATTCATCTCACAGAGTTACATCTTTCCTTCAAGAAGCCTTCGCTAAGGCTGTTCTTGTGGAATTGGCAAAGGATATTTGGAAGCCCATAGAGGGCTATGGTGAAAAAGGAAATATCTTCCCTTCTCAAAGCTGGAAAGAAGCTTTCTGAGAAACTGCTCTGTGTTCTGTTAATTCATCTCACAGAGTTACATCTTTCCTTCAAGAAGCCTTCGCTAAGGCTGTTCTTGTGGAATTGGCAAAGGATATTTGGAAGCCCATAGAGGGCTATGGTGAAAAAGGAAATATCTTCCGCTCAAAACTGGAAAGAAGCTTGAGAAACTGCTCTGTGTTCTGTTAATTCATCTCACAGAGTTACATCTTTCCTTCAAGAAGCCTTTTGCTAAGGCTGTTCTTGTGGAATTGGCAAAGGATATTTGGAAGTCCATAGATTGCTATGGTGAAAAAGGAAATATCTTCCGCTCAAAACTGGAAAGAAGCTTGAGAAACTGCTCTGTGTTCTGTTAATTCATCTCACAGAGTTACATCTTTCCTTCAAGAAGCCTTTCGCTAAGGCTGTTCTTGTGGAATTGGCAAAGGATATTTGAAGCCCATAGAGGGCTATGGTGAAAAAGGAAATATCTTCCGCTCAAAACTGGAAAGAAGCTTTCTGAGAAACTGCTCTGTGTTCTGTTAATTCATCTCACAGAGTTACATCTTTCCTTCAAGAAGCCTTTCGCTAAGGCTGTTCTTGTGGAATTGGCAAAGGATATTTGAAGCCCATAGAGGGCTATGGTGAAAAGGAAATATCTTCCGCTCAAAACTGGAAAGAAGCTTTCTGAAGAAATTCTCTGTGTTCTGTTAATTCATCTCACAGAGTTACATCTTTCCTTCAAGTTTTCGCTAAGGCTGTTCTTGTGGAATTGGCAAAGGATATTTGGAAGCCCATAGAGGGCTATGGTGAAAAAGGAAATATCTTCCGCTCAAAACTGGAAAGAAGCTTGAAGAAACTGCTCTGTGTTCTTTTAACTCATCTCACAGAGTTACATCTTTCCTTCAAGAAGCCTTTCGCTAAGGCTGTTCTTGTGGAATTGGCAAAGGATATTTGGAAGCCCATAGAGGGCTATGGTGAAAAAGGAAATATCTTCCGCTCAAAACTGGAAAGAAGCTTTCTGAGAAACTGCTCTGTGTTCTTTTAACTCATCTCACAGAGTTACATCTTTCCCTTCAAGAAGCCTTTCGCTAAGGCTGTTCTTGTGGAATTGGCAAAGGGATATTTGGAAGCCCATAGAGGGCTATGGTGAAAAAGGAAATATCTTCCGTTCAAAACTGGAAAGAAGCTTTCTGAGAAACTGCTCTGTGTTCTGTTAATACATCTCACAGAGTTACATCTTTCCTTCAAGTTTTCGCTAAGGCTGTTCTTGTGGAATTGGCAAAGGGATATTTGGAAGCCCATAGAGGGCTATGGTGAAAAAGGAAATATCTTCCGTTCAAAACTGGAAAGAAGGTTTCTGAGAAACTGCTCTCAGTTCTGTTAATTTATCTCACAGAGTTACATCTTTCCCTTCAAGAAGCCTTTCGCTAAGGCTGTTCTTGTGGAATTGGCAAAGGGATATTCGGAAGCCCATAGAGGGCTATGGTGAAAAAGGAAATATCTTCCGCTCAAAACTGGAAAGAAGCTTGAGAAACTGTTCTGTGTTCTGTTAATTCATCTCACAGAGTTACGTCTTTCCTTTCAAGAAGCCTTTCGCTAAGGCTGTTCTTGTGGAATTGGCAAAGGGATATTTGGAAGCCCATAGAGGGCTATGGTGAAAAAGGAAATATCTTCCGTTCAAAACTGGAAAGAAGCTTTCTGAAGAACTGCTCTGTGTTCTGTTAATTCATCTCACAGAGTTACATCTTTCCCTTCAAGAAGCCTTTCGCTAAGGCTGTTCTTGTGGAATTGGCAAAGGATATTTGGAAGCCCATAGAGGGCTATGGTGAAAAAGGAAATATCTTCCGCTCAAAACTGGAAAGAAGCTTGAGAAACTGCTCTGTGTTCTGTTAATTCATCTCACAGAGTTACATCTTTCCTTCAAGAAGCCTATCGCTAAGGCTGTTCTTGTGGAATTGGCAAAGGATATTTGGAAGCCCATAGAGGGCTATGGTGAAAAGGAAATATCTTCCGCTCAAAACTGGAAAGAAGCTTTCTGAGAAACTGCTCTGTGTTCTTTTAATTCATCTCACAGAGTTACATCTTTCCCTTCAAGAAGCCTTTCGCTAAGGCTGTTCTTGTGGAATTGGCAAAGGGATATTTGGAAGCCCATAGAGGGCTACGGTGAAAAAGGAAATCTCTTGCGTTCAAAACTCGAAAGAAGCTTTCTGAAGAAATGCTCTGTGTTCTGTTAATTCATCTCACAGAGTTACATCTTTCCCTTCAAGAAGCCTTTCGCTAAGGCTCTTCTTGTGGAATTGGCAAATTGATATTTGGAAGCCCATAGAGGGCTATGGTGATAAAAGAAATATCTTCCGTTCAAAGCTGGAAAGAAGCTTTCTGAGAAACTGCTGTGTGTTCTGTTAATTCATCTCACAGAGTTACATCTTTCCCTTCAAGAAGCCTATCGCTATGGCTGTTCTTGTGGAATTGGCAAAGGGATATTTGGAAGCCCATAGAGGGCTATACTGAAAAAGGAAATATCTTCCGTTCAAAACTGGAAAGAAACTTTCTGAGAAACTGCTCTGTGTTCTGTTAATTCATCTCACAGAGTTACATCTTTCCCTTCAAGAAGCCTTTTGCTAAGGCTGTTCTTGTGGAATTGGCCAAGGGATATTTGGAAGTCCATAGATTGCTATGGTGAAAAAGGAAATATCTTCCGTTCAAAACTGGAAAGAAGCTTTCTGAGAAACTGCTCTGTGTTCTGTTAATTGATCTCACAGAGTTACATCTTTCCCTTCAAGAAGCCTATCGCTAAGGCTGTTCTTGTGGAATTGGCAAAGGGATATTTGGAAGCCCTTAGAGGGCTACGGTGAAAAAGGAAATATCTTCCGTTCAAAACTGGAAAGAATCTTTCTGAGAAACTGCTCTGTGTTCTGTTAATTCATCTCACAGAGTTACATCTTTCCCTTCAAGAAGCCTTTCGCTAAGTCTGTTCTTGTGGAATTGGCAAAGGATATTTGGAAGCCCATAGAGGGCTATGGTGAAAAGGAAATATCTTCCTTCAAAACTGGAAAGAAGCTTGAGAAACTGCTCTGTGTTCCGTTAATTCATCTCACAGAGTTACATCTTTCCTTCAAGAAGCCTTTCGCTAAGGCTGTTCTTGTGGAATTGGCAAAGGATATTTGGAAGCCCATAGAGGGCTATGGTGAAAAGGAAATATCTTCCGCTCAAAACTTGAAAGAAGCTTGAGAAACTGCTCTGTGTTATTTTAATTCATCTCACAGAGTTACATCTTTCCTTCAAGAAGCCTTTCGCTAAGGCTGTTCTTGTGGAATTGGCAAAGGATATTTGGAAGCCCAGAGGGCTATGGTGAAAAGGAAATATCTTCCGCTCAAAACTGGAAAGAAGCTTTCTGAGAAACTGCTCTGTGTTCTTTTAACTCATCTCACCGAGTTACATCTCTCCTTCAAGAAGCCTTTCGCTAAGGCTGTTCTTGTGGAATTGGCAAAGGATATTTGGAAGCCCATAGAGGGCTATGGTGAAAAAGGAAATATCTTCCCTTCAAAGCTGTAAGAAGCTTTCTGAGAAACTGCTCTGTGTTCTGTTAATTCATCTCACAGAGTTACATCTTTCCCTTCAAGAAGCCTTTCGCTAAGGCTGTTCTTGTGGAATTGGCAAAGGGATATTTGGAAGCCCATAGAGGGCTATGGTGAAAAAGGAAATATCTTCCGCTCAAAACTTGAAAGAAGCTTTCTGAGAAACTGCTCTGTGTTCTTTTAATTCATCTCACAGAGTTACATCTTTCCCTTCAAGAAGCCTTTCGCTAAGGCTGTTCTTGTGGAATTGGCAAAGGGATATTTGGAAGCCCATAGAGGGCTATGGTGAAAAAGGAAATCTCTTGCGTTCAAAACTCGAAAGAAGCTTTCTGAAGAAATGCTCTGTGTTCTGTTAATTCATCTCACAGAGTTACATCTTTCCCTTCAAGAAGCCTTTCGCTAAGGCTGTTCTTGTGGAATTGGCAAAGGGATATTTGGAAGCCCATAGAGGGCTATGGTGAAAAAAGAAATATCTTCCGTTCAAAGCTGGAAAGAAGCTTTCTGAGAAACTGCTGTGTGTTCTGTTAATTCATCTCACAGAGTTACATCTTTCCCTTCAAGAAGCCTATCGCTATGGCTGTTCTTGTGGAATTGGCAAAGGGATATTTGGAAGCCCATAGAGGGCTATACTGAAAAAGGAAATATCTTCCGTTCAAAACTGGAAAGAAGCTTTCTGAGAAACTGCTCTGTGTTCTGTTAATTCATCTCACAGAGTTACATCTTTCCCTTCAAGAAGCCTTTTGCTAAGGCTGTTCTTGTGGAATTGGCCACGGGATATTTGGAAGTCCATAGATTGCTATGGTGAAAAAGGAAATATCTTCCGTTCAAAACTGGAAAGAAGCTTTCTGAGAAACTGCTCTGTGTTCTGTTAATTCATCTCACAGAGTTACATCTTTCCCTTCAAGAAGCCTTTCCCTAAGGCTGTTCTAGTGGAATTATCAAAGGGATATTTGGAAGTCCATAGAGGGCTATGGTGAAAAAGGAAATATCTTCCGTTCAAAACTGGAAAGAAGCTTTCTGAGAAACTGCTCTGTGTTCTGTTAATTCATCTCACAGAGTTACATCTTTCCCTTCAAGAAGCCTATCGCTAAGGCTGTTCTTGTGGAATTGGCAAAGGGATATTTGGAAGCCCTTAGAGGGCTACGGTGAAAAAGGAAATATCTTCCGTTCAAAACTGGAAAGAAGCTTTCTGAAGAACTGCTCTGTGTTCTGTTAATTCATCTCACAGAGTTACATCTTTCCTTCAAGAAGCCTTTCGCTAAGGCTGTTCTTGTGGAATTGGCAAAGGGATATTTGGAATCCCATAGAGGGCTATGGTGAAAAAGGAAATATCTTCCGTTCAAAGCTGGAAAGAAGCTTTTTGAGAAACTGCTCTGTGTTCTGTTAATTCATCTCACAGAGTTACATCTTTCTTTTCAAGAAGCCTTTCGCTAAGGCTGTTCTTGTGGAATTGGCAAAGGGATATTTGGAAGCCCATAGAGGGCTATGGTGAAAAAGGAAATATCTTCTGCTCAAAACTTGAAAGAAGCTTTCTGAGAAACTGCTCTGTGTTCTGTTAATTCATCTCACAGAGTTACATCTTTCCCTTCAAGAAGCCTTTCGCTAAGGCTGTTCTTGTGGAATTGCCAAAGGGATATTTGGAAGTCCATAGAGGGCTATGGTGAAAAAGGAAATATCTTCCTTCAAAGCTGGAAAGAAGCTTTCTGAGAAACTGCTCTGTGTTCTGTTAATTCATCTCACAGAGTTACATCTTTCCCTTCAAGAAGCCTATCGCTACCCCTGTTCTTGTGGAATTGGCAAAGGGATATTTGGAAGCCCTTAGAGGGCTACGGTGAAAAAGGAAATATCTTCCGTTCAAAACTGGAAAGAAGCTTTCTGAAGAATTGCTCTGTGTTCTGTTAATTCATCTCACAGAGTTACATCTTTGCCTTCAAGAAGCCTTTCGCTAAGCCTGTTCTTGTGGAATTGGCAAAGGGATATTTGGAAGCCCTTAGAGGGCTATAGTGAAAAAGGAAATATCTTCCGCTCAAAACTGGAAAGAAGCTTTCTGAGAAACTGCTCTGTGTTCTTTCACCTCATCTCACAGAGTTACATCTTTCCCTTCAAGAAGCCTTTCGCTAAGGCTGTTCTTGTGGAATTGGCAAACGGATATTTGGAAGCCCATAGAGGGCTATGGTGTAAAAGGAAATATCTTTCGTTCAAAACTGGAAAGAAGCTTTCTGAAGAACTACTCTGTGTTCTGTTAATTCATCTCACAGAGTTACATCTTTCTCTTCAGGAATCCTTTCGCTAAGGCTGTTCTTGTGGAATTGGCAAAGGGATATTTGGAAACCCATAGAGGGTTATAGTGAAAAAGGAAATATCTTCCGCTCAAAACTGGAAAGAAGCTTTCTGAAGAACTACTCTGTGTTCTGTTAATTCATCTCACAGAGTTACATCTTTCCCTTCAGGAAGCCTTTCGCTAAGGCTGTTCTTGTGGAATTGGCAAAGGGATATTTGGAAGCCCATAGAGGGCTATGGTGAAAAGGAAATATCTTCCTCTCAAAACTTGAAAGAAGCTTTCTGAGAAAGTGCTCTGTGTTCTTTAATTCATCTCACAGAGTTACATCTTTCCTTCAAGAAACCTTTCGCTAAGGCTGTTCTTGTGGAATTGCCAAAGGATATTTGGAAGCCCATAGAGGGCTATGGTGAAAAGGAAATATCTTCCGCTCAAAACTGGAAAGAAGCTTGAGAAACTGCTCTGTGTTCTTTAACTCATCTCACAGAGTTACATCTTTCCCTTCAAGAAGCCTTTCGCTAAGGCTGTTCTTGTGGAATTGGCACAGGGATATTTGGAAGCCCATAGAGGGCTATGGTGAAAAAGGAAATACCTTCCGCTCAAAACTTGAAAGAAGCTTACTGAGAAACTGCTCTGTGTTCTTTTAATTCATCTCACAGAGTTACGTCTTGCCCTTCAAGAAGCCTATCGCTAAGGCTGTTCTTGTGGGATTGGCAAAGGGATATGTGGAAGCCCATAGAGGGCAGTAGTGAAAAAGGAAATATCTTCCGTTCAAAACTGGAAAGAAGCTTTCTGAGAAACTGCTCTGTGTTCTTTTAACTCATCTCACAGAGTTACATCTTTCCCTTCAAGAAGCCTTTCGCTAAGGCTGTTCTTGTGGAATTGGCAAAGGATATTTGAAGCCCATAGAGGGCTAGGTGAAAAGGTAAATATCTTCCGCTCAAAACTGGAAAGAAGCTTGAGAAACTGCTCTGTGTTCTTTAACTCATCTCACAGAGTTACATCTTTCCTTCAAGAAACCTTTCGCTAAGGCTGTTCTTGTGGAATTGGCAAAGGATATTTGGAAGCCCATAGAGGGCTATGGTGAAAAGGAAATATCTTCCGCTCAAAACTGGAAAGAAGGTTTCTGAGAAACTGCTCTCAGTTCTGTTAATTTATCTCACAGAGTTACATCTTTCCTTCAAGAAGCCTTTCGCTAAGGTTGTTCTTGTGGAATTGGCAAAGGATATTTGGAAGCCCATAGAGGGCTATGGTGAAAAGGAAATATCTTCCTTCAAAGCTGTAAGAAGCTTTCTGAGAAACTGCTCTGTGTTCTGTTAATTCATCTCACAGAGTTACATCTTTCCTTCAAGAAGCCTATCGCTAAGGCTGTTCTTGTGGAATTGGCAAAGGATATTTGGAAGCCCATAGAGGGCTATGGTGAAAAGGAAATATCTTCCGCTCTAAACTGGAAAGAAGGTTTCTGAGAAACTGCTCTATGTTCTGTTAATTTATCTCACAGAGTTACATCTTTCCTTCAAGAAGCCTTTCGCTAAGGCTGTTCTTGTGGAATTGGCAAAGGGATATTTGGAAGCCCATAGAGGGCTAGGGTGAAAAGGTAAATATCTTCCGTTCAAAACTGGAAAGAAGCTTTCTGAGAAACTGCTCTGTGTTCTGTTAATTCATCTCACAGAGTTACATCTTTCCTTTCAAGAAGCCTTTCCCTAAGGCTGTTCTTGTGGAATTGGCAAAGGGATATTTGGAAGCCCATAGAGGGCTATGGTGAAAAAGGAAATATCTTCCTCTCAAAACTTGAAAGAAGCTTTCTGAGAAAGTGCTCTGTGTTCTTTTAATTCATCTCACAGAGTTACATCTTTCCCTTCAAGAAGCCTTTCGCTAAGGCTGTTCTTGTGGAATTGCCAAAGGGATATTTGGAAGCCCATAGAGGGCTATGGTGAAAAAGGAAATATCTTCCGCTCAAAACTTGAAAGAAGCTTGAGAAACTGCTCTGTGTTCTTTTAACTCATCTCACAGAGTTACATCTTTCCTTCAAGAAGCCTTTCGCTAAGGCTGTTCTTGTGGAATTGGCAAAGGATATTTGGAAGCCCATAGAGGGCTATGGTGAAAAGGAAATATCTTCCGCTCAAAACTGGAAAGAAGCTTTCTGAGAAACTGCTCTGTGTTCTTTAATTCATCTCACAGAGTTACATCTTTCCTTCAAGAAGCCTTTCGCTAAGGCTGTTCTTGTGGAATTGGCAAAGGATATTTGGAAGCCCATAGAGGGCTACGGTGAAAAAGGAAATATCTTCCGCTCAAAACTGGAAAGAAGCTTGAAGAAATGCTCTGTGTTCTGTTAATTCATCTCACAGAGTTACATCTTTCCCTTCAAGAAGCCTTTCGCTAAGGCTCTTCTTGTGGAATTGGCAAATTGATATTTGGAAGCCCATAGAGGGCTATGGTGATAAAAGAAATATCTTCCGCTCAAAGCTGGAAAGAAGCTTGAGAAACTGCTGTGTGTTCTGTTAATTCATCTCACAGAGTTACATCTTTCCTTCAAGAAGCCTATCGCTATGGCTGTTCTTGTGGAATTGGCAAAGGATATTTGGAAGCCCATAGAGGGCTATACTGAAAAGGAAATATCTTCCGCTCAAAACTGGAAAGAAACTTTCTGAGAAACTGCTCTGTGTTCTGTTAATTCATCTCACAGAGTTACATCTTTCCTTCAAGAAGCCTTTTGCTAAGGCTGTTCTTGTGGAATTGGCAAGGATATTTGGAAGTCCATAGATTGCTATGGTGAAAAAGGAAATATCTTCCGCTCAAAACTGGAAAGAAGCTTGAGAAACTGCTCTGTGTTCTGTTAATTGATCTCACAGAGTTACATCTTTCCTTCAAGAAGCCTTCGCTAAGGCTGTTCTTGTGGAATTGGCAAAGGATATTTGGAAGCCCTTAGAGGGCTACGGTGAAAAAGGAAATATCTTCCGCTCAAAACTGGAAAGAATCTTTCTGAGAAACTGCTCTGTGTTCTGTTAATTCATCTCACAGAGTTACATCTTTCCTTCAAGAAGCCTTCGCTAAGGCTGTTCTTGTGGAATTGGCAAAGGATATTTGGAAGCCCATAGAGGGCTATGGTGAAAAAGGAAATATCTTCCTTCAAAACTGAAAGAAGCTTGAGAAACTGCTCTGTGTTCCGTTAATTCATCTCACAGAGTTACATCTTTCCCTTCAAGAAGCCTTTCGCTAAGGCTGTTCTTGTGGAATTGGCAAAGGGATATTTGGAAGCCCATAGAGGGCTATGGTGAAAAAGGAAATATCTTCCGCTCAAAACTTGAAAGAAGCTTTCTGAGAAACTGCTCTGTGTTATTTTAATTCATCTCACAGAGTTACATCTTTCCCTTCAAGAAGCCTTTCGCTAAGGCTGTTCTTGTGGAATTGGCAAAGGGATATTTGGAAGCCCATAGAGGGCTATGGTGAAAAAGGAAATATCTTCCGTTCAAAACTGGAAAGAAGCTTTCTGAGAAACTGCTCTGTGTTCTTTTAACTCATCTCACCGAGTTACATCTCTCCCTTCAAGAAGCCTTTCGCTAAGGCTGTTCTTGTGGAATTGGCAAAGGGATATTTGGAAGCCCATAGAGGGCTATGGTGAAAAAGGAAATATCTTCCCTTCAAAGCTGTAAGAAGCTTTCTGAGAAACTGCTCTGTGTTCTGTTAATTCATCTCACAGAGTTACATCTTTCCCTTCAAGAAGCCTATCGCTAAGGCTGTTCTTGTGGAATTGGCAAAGGGATATTTGGAAGCCCATAGAGGGCTATGGTGAAAAAGGAAATATCTTCCGCTCAAAACTTGAAAGAAGCTTTCTGAGAAACTGCTCTGTGTTCTTTTAATTCATCTCACAGAGTTACATCTTTCCCTTCAAGAAGCCTTTCGCTAAGGCTGTTCTTGTGGAATTGGCAAAGGGATATTTGGAAGCCCATAGAGGGCTATGGTGAAAAAGGAAATCTCTTGCGTTCAAAACTCGAAAGAAGCTTTCTGAAGAAATGCTCTGTGTTCTGTTAATTCATCTCACAGAGTTACATCTTTCCCTTCAAGAAGCCTTTCGCTAAGGCTGTTCTTGTGGAATTGGCAAAGGGATATTTGGAAGCCCATAGAGGGCTATGGTGAAAACAAATATCTTCCGCTCAAAGCTGGAAAGAAGCTTTCTGAGAAACTGCTCTGTGTTCTGTTAATTCATCTCACAGAGTTACATCTTTCCCTTCAAGAAGCCTATCGCTATGGCTGTTCTTGTGGAATTGGCAAAGGGATATTTGGAAGCCCATAGAGGGCTATACTGAAAAAGGAAATATCTTCCGCTTCAAAACTGGAAAGAAGCTTGAGAAACTGCTCTGTGTTCTGTTAATTCATCTCACAGAGTTACATCTTTCCTTCAAGAAGCCTTTTGCTAAGGCTGTTCTTGTGGAATTGGCCACGGATATTTGGAAGTCCATAGATTGCTATGGTGAAAAAGGAAATATCTTCCGCTCAAAACTGGAAAGAAGCTTGAGAAACTGCTCTGTGTTCTGTTAATTCATCTCACAGAGTTACATCTTTCCTTCAAGAAGCCTTTCCTAAGGCTGTTCTTGTGGAATTGGCAAAGGATATTTGGAAGTCCATAGAGGGCTATGGTGAAAAAGGAAATATCTTCCGTTCAAAACTGGAAAGAAGCTTTCTGAGAAACTGCTCTGTGTTCTGTTAATTCATCTCACAGAGTTACATCTTTCCCTTCAAGAAGCCTTTCCCTAAGGCTGTTCTAGTGGAATTATCAAAGGGATATTTGGAAGTCCATAGAGGGCTATGGTGAAAAAGGAAAAATCTTCCGTTCAAAACTGGAAAGAAGCTTTCTGAGAAACTGCTCTGTGTTCTGTTAATTCATCTCACAGAGTTACATCTTTCCCTTCAAGAAGCCTATCGCTAAGGCTGTTCTTGTGGAATTGGCAAAGGGATATTTGGAATCCCTTAGAGGGCTACGGTGAAAAAGGAAATATCTTCCGTTCAAAACTGGAAAGAAGCTTTCTGAAGAACTGCTCTGTGTTCTGTTAATTCATCTCACAGAGTTACATCTTTCCCTTCAAGAAGCCTTTCGCTAAGGCTGTTCTTGTGGAATTGGCAAAGGGATATTTGGAATCCCATAGAGGGCTATGGTGAAAAAGGAAATATCTTCCGTTCAAAGCTGGAAAGAAGCTTTTTGAGAAACTGCTCTGTGTTCTGTTAATTCATCTCACAGAGTTACATCTTTCTTTTCAAGAAGCCTTTCGCTAAGGCTGTTCTTGTGGAATTGGCAAAGGGATATTTGGAAGCCCATAGAGGGCTATGGTGAAAAAGGAAATATCTTCTGCTCAAAACTTGAAAGAAGCTTTCTGAGAAACTGCTCTGTGTTCTGTTAATTCATCTCACAGAGTTACATCTTTCCCTTCAAGAAGCCTTTCGCTAAGGCTGTTCTTGTGGAATTGCCAAAGGGATATTTGGAAGTCCATAGAGGGCTATGGTGAAAAAGGAAATATCTTCCCTTCAAAGCTGTAAGAAGCTTTCTGAGAAACTGCTCTGTGTTCTGTTAATTCATCTCACAGAGTTACATCTTTCCCTTCAAGAAGCCTATCGCTACCCCTGTTCTTGTGGAATTGGCAAAGGGATATTTGGAAGCCCTTAGAGGGCTACGGTGAAAAAGGAAATATCTTCCGTTCAAAACTGGAAAGAAGCTTTCTGAAGAATTGCTCTGTGTTCTGTTAATTCATCTCACAGAGTTACATCTTTGCCTTCAAGAAGCCTTTCGCTAAGCCTGTTCTTGTGGAATTGGCAAAGGGATATTTGGAAGCCCTTAGAGGGCTATAGTGAAAAAGGAAATATCTTCCGTTGAAAACTGGAAAGAAGCTTTCTGAGAAACTGCTCTGTGTTCTTTCACCTCATCTCACAGAGTTACATCTTTCCCTTCAAGAAGCCTTTCGCTAAGGCTTTTCTTGTGGAATTGGCAAACGGATATTTGGAAGCCCATAGAGGGCTATGGTGTAAAAGGAAATATCTTTCGTTCAAAACTGGAAAGAAGCTTTCTGAAGAACTACTCTGTGTTCTGTTAATTCATCTCACAGAGTTACATCTTTCCCTTCAGGAATCCTTTCGCTAAGGCTGTTCTGGTGGAATTGGCAAAGGGATATTTGGAATCCCATAGAGGGTTATAGTGAAAAAGGAAATATCTTCCGTTCAAAACTGGAAAGAAGCTTTCTGAAGAACTACTCTGTGTTCTGTTAATTCATCTCACAGAGTTACATCTTTCCCTTCAGGAAGCCTTTCGCTAAGGCTGTTCTTGTGGAATTGGCAAAGGGATATTTGGAAGCCCGTAGAGGGCTATGGTGAAAAAGGAAATATCTTCCTCTCAAAACTTGAAAGAAGCTTTCTGAGAAAGTGCTCTGTGTTCTTTTAATTCATCTCACAGAGTTACATCTTTCCCTTCAAGAAGCCTTTCGCTAAGGCTGTTCTTGTGGAATTGCCAAAGGGATATTTGGAAGCCCATAGAGGGCTATGGTGAAAAAGGAAATATCTTCCGTTCAAAACTGGAAAGAAGCTTTCTGAGAAACTGCTCTGTGTTCTTTTAACTCATCTCACAGAGTTACATCTTTCCCTTCAAGAAGCCTTTCGCTAAGGCTGTTCTTGTGGAATTGGCAAAGGGATATTTGGAAGCCCATAGAGGGCTATGGTGAAAAAGGAAATACCTTCCGCTCAAAACTTGAAAGAAGCTTACTGAGAAACTGCTCTGTGTTCTTTTAATTCATCTCACAGAGTTACGTCTTGCCCTTCAAGATGCCTATCGCTAAGGCTGTTCTTGTGCGATTGGCAAAGGGATATGTGGAAGCCCATAGAGGGCTGTAGTGAAAAAGGAAATATCTTCCGTTCAAAACTGGAAAGAAGCTTTCTGAGAAACTGCTCTGTGTTCTTTTAAGTCATCTCAGAGAGTTACATCTTTCCCTTCAAGAAGCCTTTCGCTAAGGCTGTTCTTGTGGAATTGGCAAAGGGATATTTCGAAGCCCGTAGAGGGCTATGGTGAAAAAGTAAATATCTTCCGTTCAAAACTGGAAAGAAGCTTTCTGAGAAACTGCTCTGTGTTCTTTTAACTCATCTCACAGAGTTACATCTTTCCCTTCAAGAAACCTTTCGCTAAGGCTGTTCTTGTGGAATTGGCAAAGGGATATTTGGAAGCCCATAGAGGGCTATGGTGAAAAAGGAAATATCTTCCGTTCAAAACTGGAAAGAAGGTTTCTGAGAAACTGCTCTCAGTTCTGTTAATTTATCTCACAGAGTTACATCTTTCCCTTCAAGAAGCCTTTCGCTAAGGTTGTTCTTGTGGAATTGGCAAAGGGATATTCGGGAGCCCATAGAGGGCTATGGTGAAAAAGGAAATATCTTCCCTTCAAAGCTGTAAGAAGCTTTCTGAGAAACTGCTCTGTGTTCTGTTAATTCATCTCACAGAGTTACATCTTTCCCTTCAAGAAGCCTATCGCTAAGGCTGTTCTTGTGGAATTGGCAAAGGGATATTTGGAAGCCCATAGAGGGCTATGGTGAAAAAGGAAATATCTTCCGTTCTAAACTGGAAAGAAGGTTTCTGAGAAACTGCTCTATGTTCTGTTAATTTATCTCACAGAGTTACATCTTTCCCTTCAAGAAGCCTTTCGCTAAGGCTGTTCTTGTGGAATTGGCAAAGGGATATTTGGAAGCCCATAGAGGGCTAGGGTGAAAAGGTAAATATCTTCCGTTCAAAACTGGAAAGAAGCTTTCTGAGAAACTGCTCTGTGTTCTGTTAATTCATCTCACAGAGTTACATCTTTCCTTTCAAGAAGCCTTTCCCTAAGGCTGTTCTTGTGGAATTGGCAAAGGGATATTTGGAAGCCCATAGAGGGCTATGGTGAAAAAGGAAATATCTTCCTCTCAAAACTTGAAAGAAGCTTTCTGAGAAAGTGCTCTGTGTTCTTTTAATTCATCTCACAGAGTTACATCTTTCCCTTCAAGAAGCCTTTCGCTAAGTCTGTTCTGGTGGAATTTCCAAAGGGATATTTGGAAGCCCATAGAGGGCTATGGTGAAAAAGGAAATATCTTCCGTTCAAAACTGGAAAGAAGCTTTCTGAGAAACTGCTCTGTGTTCTTTTAACTCATCTCACAGAGTTACATCTTTCCCTTCAAGAAGCCTTTCGCTAAGGCTGTTCTTGTGGAATTGGCAAAGGGATATTTGGAAGCCCATAGAGGGCTATGGTGAAAAAGGAAATATCTTCCGTTCAAAACTCGAAAGAAGGTTTCTGAGAAACTGCTCTCAGTTCTGTTAATTTATCTCACAGAGTTACATCTTTCCCTTCAAGAAGCCTTTCGCTAAGGCTGTTCTTGTGGAATTGGCAAAGGGATATTCGGGAGCCCATAGAGGGCTATGGTGAAAAAGGAAATATCTTCCTTCAA